>APFE030419965.1:86430-105003 GCA_000404065.3 Pinus taeda | reverse complement strand
TTGTGGAAGGCTAGGAGAAACAACACTTCCATTTTTATAGTTGTGAGGGGTATGCTTCCTGGTTTCCATAATTTTGCTTTCCACTATGTCACAAAGCCTTTTTACTCTTTCCAATTGTTGTGGTGTTGCTCTAAAGAAGGTGTTGCTCTTTGTATCCTCATAATGTGCTATCATTTCCTCCGTGAAAATTGACCATGTAACAAGTTGTTTACGAGAACAAAGCCCTTCATACCATAAAAATTGATCTGGTTCTAAATATGAAGATGCAATACATACCTTTTGTAACAGTTGTACACCATGTAGATCAAAATATTTCTCCATCTGAAGCATCCAATTTACCGGATCCTTGCTATCAAACTTCCTGATCTTGCTTTTTCTTAATTTTAGGAGCTCGATCTTGAAACGACTGTAAATCTGTACTTTCGGATCTTTAAGTTCTGAAATTGTGATCTGTAGTAGCCCTCTGCGTCCTCTTTCCAATGCCACCAGTCTGATCCAAATTGGATTCTCCAAGAAAGAGGTATGCACAATCTCCCAAGATGACCTAATTATAGACCTTTCCAGAAGAGCAAAATTGTATGAAGTGCCACGTGTCACTGTTTTGACCTTTGGCCCTGAACAATAAAAAGAAGAAACTACAGTCTGTCCTCTTTCTGTACCTTCTTACGAAATCTCAATCTGATGCTCAGAGAGAAAGTTATGACGATTTTCCCCAGGTCACCTGTTTTGAATGTAATTCAGGATTCTGCAAAATAAGCAAATTCCTCAGATCATATCACCGAAAATATAGCACGAAAAGCTCTGAAATTTGGACCTGAGATACATCGCGATGTCTTCTCAAATAGGTTTTTTTTTTTAGCTTTCGAAACGTCATTAAAAAAAAAAAAAAAAAAAAAAAAAAAAAAAAAAAAAAAAAAAAAAAAAAAAAAAAAAAAAAAAAAAGTTATAGCGAAAATGCCACGATGACCTGTTTGGAGCAGCGAAACCCTAGAATCCAAAGCTCTGATACCAAATGTTATGAAACCAGCTCAAGAAAATATAGAAAGGATAGATCGACACCTTAGAATTCATCCTCTTCGAGGGGCAACCTCCTTTACATTACATAAATGAACAATTCTTGGATGATGCAAATGAAAAGACCTCCTTTATATATATAGGAGTCTAAGGGGTCATAAAATAATCAGAGCCGACATAAAAATAATAATGTAAGGGCACAATAATAACAATAATGGGCTTCTATGTGGAACAATAGTAACAATATGGGCACTACATGAGTACATCAATATAATAAGTGGGTTGTACTAATAACAATAAGGGGTTACACTAGTAGTATAGGGGCCTAACAGAGACAAATAAGGAGCTCAACTATTGGTCATAAATGAAAGTATTGAGAGACTAACATGAAATCTAAAGTGGAGCTTGGCTTAAAAAAAATAGTAAAGTAACAAAGAATTGCCCTACTTTCCTAGAGATTTAATCCATAAACTCTTGCTTCCCTGTAATGAATTCCCCATTCTAGACCCTACACCCATGAATATCAATGATTGATTGTTGTAAATGAAATCAAATCAAAGCTTAGAACAGAGCTTGTCCCCAAGTTGGCTAGTACATACACCACATACTCTCCACCCTCTTGAATGGCAGATTCACATGGTGCACCTGGATATAATGATAACCAAATCTTTGTCTATATCTCTCCACTTGCAAATCTAGCTTTGGTGTGATGTCAAGACCTTAAGCATTACAACTTGATAGTGCATAACCATTATTTGTGCATGGAATGTGAGTCTTTGCCAATTTATGTACAATCATTTGATTTAATGACATGGGGGGAGGGTGTTAGGTGAATAAATCTCGTCATTCTCCAATTTGTTAGGCGAACAAGACAAGATCTCCCTAGACTCAATGGCTGAATCTACTAACAAACAAACAAACTAGTAAATCTTTATATAGGTTCATTTTTATTTGAATCATAAGTAAGAGTAGTGGAGTATAGAATCCATACCTTTTAATCAAAATGTTTGTTTAAGATCCTTGCTATGATTTGATACAACCTTTCAATGCTCAAAATCCAGACCTTCAAACACGCTAACAAACAAATGATCAAAGGCATATGATATATAAATGATCAAATACAACCTATACTAGTGATCAGGGAGATTCATGCCTAATATTATAGCCAATGGACATTGAAAGTAAATATACAATATATCACATCCAATGGACAATATAGTGAGAAAGAAATACTATTTTGTACTATAATTGAATGAAAAAGGAGAGATATAACCTAGCCTTGATGTTGGCAAATCTCCTTCCAATAGTCTCTAATCCTCCCTTAAGTGGCAAGCTTCCAGTTGTTATAAACTTAGAGAGTTTCTCTTGGTTGTAGGAGAGAAGTTTCCAAGGTAACATTTTCACTCCAACTTGCAGATTAAAGGCTAGCCCCTTCAATCTAGAGAGGGCTCTCTCTGGCCTTTACACTATGGCTATATCTTTAGATAGGTTGCGTTGATGTGGGATTTAGTTGGGCCTGAAATCAATAGATCATTGGGTGATGGAGTCAAATAGATAGGTTTAGATAGGTTTACCAAGATAGTTGGTTGTCTAATCAGGATCGATAAAGGCAAGGTGGATAGCAGCTCCTAGACCTTTGTCATTTGTCGTAGATGGATGAAGAAGAAGAAAAACAGTCCACCACTATAGGACATGCGCAATGAATCTTAAGGTGGCTTCAGAAGATCAAAATGGGAACCTTTGAAAAATTAACTCAGAGCTTTAAGAATAGAATGAATTCTGAATGAATTTATATTTTTCAAACAATGAAAGGGAATGCAGTTATGAGATTATTGCAAAAAAAAAACAAACAAACAAAAACAAACAAACAAACAAAAAAACAAACAAACAAACAAAAAACAAAAAAACAAAAACAAAAAAAAAACAAAACAAAAAAACAAAACAACAACAACAACATAGAGATACATTCTAAAATCCACTATCTCATGAATCTTTATCTCACTGGTTAGAATCTACTGATCTTGGCAAATGAAATAATTGAAGCATTCAAAACACATAGACAATGACTATAATTTTCAGAAAATCCAACCCTTTCTTCATATTCTTGATGAAATATATAGAAAATACAATAAAGTTTAGCTTCTTGAAGTATGGTAGCAATAATTACAAAATATTTACATAATTTTTTAGAGTTTGATTGACAAAAATCACAAAAAATCATATCTTCTGAGCTATTCGATTCACTAATACGATACATAATCCCTAGTCAAAACAGAGTACAAGGTTGTTATACACTCCTGCTACTAGTATCTTAGAAGAATAACGAGCTATTTGCTGCAAGATAGGATATGGGACAGTTTGTTTCTTTATAGGCTTAATATTTGAAGTTGAACTCATATTCCCTCTTTGTATCCAACTTGTGCATGAACCTGGAAATGATGCCCAAATTGTGTAGCTATCTGCCTTTGTTAAGTTATGGTATGTTCTATGCTTATAACAATTTACTTCTTTTTCTTATTATATTCCACCGATAAGCAATCACATGTACATAAAGTAAAGTGCAGATAGAACATTAAACGATCGACAGAAAACAAGCCAAGACAAGAGACACAAGATGTGGCGGCTAGCCAGGGACAAACCCCACAATGTGTGGGGAAACCCTTTGATCAAATCTTCTTTTATCTTCAATAATTCAGTAGAGAGAAATAGTACAATAAATCTAATTCATATCAGCAGTAACAAACCCTAAATAGCATCAGCATTACCGGCTTTATTATCAAACTAGGGCAGACGATATCTCACAAACCGACCGCCGGATTGACTTCATTCCACCACCAAAAGTTTCGGCTTCCAGAGGAGGTTCAGATGAACCTACAACGCAGTTTCAAAGAGGAGATCTTCTAGGCCACGCAAGTCAATCTTTACTTCTGCAGTCGCAGCTTTAGTTTCAGCAGTTTCCGGCTTCAAACTAGGGCAGTCGATATCTTGCAAACCGTTCATCGGATTGACTTCATTCCACCACCAGAAGTTGCGGCTTTCAGAGGAGGTTCAGATGAACCTACAACACAGTTCCAAAGAGGAGACCTTCTAGGCCATGCAAGTAAATCTTTACTTCTGCAGTTGCAGCTTCAAATTCAGCAGCTTCCGGCTTCACATGTGTGAGAGAGAGAGACCCATTTCAGTGAAGTAGAGAAGAGACTCATATCTGCGTAGTAGAGAGAGAGAGATGTGATGAGATGAGTGAGTCCAAATGAGGAAATGTCCTCTTATACTTATACACAACGTTGGTGGGTGAATAGACGCGACTGTTGGGCTTCTGAGCCTACATGAGTTGTAGGTCGGCTTGATAATAATTCCATAATCAAAATAAATTCATATCTCCATGAATACCTATCGGAATCGGATGATCTTTATATCAATCCTATACCTCTCGACGAGAGGAATCTAATAAAAATATTATCAGCCATAAATAAGATGACCCACATGAATTTTTTCCCTGGTTGCCAATTTTATCAGCCTTCTTTGCTGCTTGCTTTCCTCATGTTGACTCGTACTCCTTAAGCCACAAAAATATTTGATATCTTACCACAATATACTCAAAATAATCGTTGCTTGATGATTTAACCATGGTAAACCAAAATGTTAATTATATATTAGGGTGTGGTGCAACAAAATTAGGGTTTACTGTAACAAAAATTAGGGTTTATCTGCCCCTAGAGTCAACTGGTCACTTCCCTATGTCCTCTGCAACTTGAGCAAGGATGTCCAACTTATCTTGACTCCTTGTCACCTTCCTAGTTAGCTTTTGTGAGCTTTTATCAGTTTTTAGGGTTTTGCCTTTGTTCTTCTCAGCATATTGTTTTTCTCAGTCTTTTCTTATTTTTTGAAGTTTGCTATGTTGTTTCTTCTTCATCAAGGATGATGACCGCTTCTTTGTACTTAGGATTCATTATGGATTTGAATTTCAACCTTACCTTGTTAGTAGGCCGAGTGTGAGGCCTTTTGCCCAGAACCCTAACTGTCTTAGTTTCCTCATCTTCTGCTTTAATTTTATGTTTACCCTTTTTTCTCTTTGATATTTCCTATTTTATTTCCTCCTCCTCTACTAAATTTCTTTGTTGGATTCTTTGACTTCTAGTCCTTCCTTTATAAACCTCAACCTCAACTTCTGGCATTTTCACAGGGACCTCCTCATATCTTTCAACCTGGGGTTGGCTAGATTCTCCTTTGGTCTCATGAGCTACAACTTGGGGAGAAACTTTGTTTTGGCCTCTCCTTGATCTTCTAGGTACAGGTGGGTTTGGGTTCCTTTGTCTCATTTCCTTTAATTGTTCCACTTGCTTATTCAAATCACAGGTATATAAAATCTTAATGACACTGTGATGACAAATATCATGAGCTTGTAATTCAGGTCTCTTCCTTGCCTTAGTGCACATTTTCAACAAATTTTGATGTAGGAAGTTTGGCAAGTTCATTTTCCTAAAACCTGTTAAGTGATAAAGAAACCTAATGTGATATAGGTAAGCTTTGGAATACCTACCTTCACAAGTGAAGAAAAGATCGATAGTTCTAAGTGCAGTAGCCCATTGAGGCTTCAGTTTGATTTGGAGGACCACTACATCCCAATCTTGATTTTGGCAGTCTTCTTTTAGGAAGAAATTGAAATCCACATCCATCAACCTCTGCTACTTGAACCACCTTTCACCTTTTATTGGCAAACCCGTTTTTTCAGTAATCGACTCTTTTGTGACAGGGTACCGTAATACCCTGATTCTAGTTGTATTACCATCGAAAGAGAAGACAATGGCCTGGCACCAGCTAAGGTTGTACCCATTAGAATGTTGAAAGACTGGTTCCCAACCTGCACTTATGAAAAGATCAAGCATTTTAGGGTACACTTCGAAGTACATTCCATCAAGTTCAAACCTCTTCACATGGCCAGACCGACCCATTTTTCTAAGATCCAAGACCTACAACACCTTCACTGACCTTATACTAACTTAACAGGGGACTACAAAACAACTAACCCTCTTTCTACACCGGAAAACAACAAATCTCGGTTTTTTTTTTAGCTTAGTCTCAAAGTATCCATAGTTGAAACTATGTTTTTGTCAACGTTTCAAATCCCAACAGGGATCCATCATTAGGACCAATCTGAATGATGATAGAAGAAGAGCTTTGTGTTAGGATAGATAGTTAAAGAAATATTTTGATTGAAGGTCGGCTAATAACTTTATTTAATTTTTATTTATTATCTTATTATTAATAGTAATAAATTTATCATAATTTATTTAATGTTTATTATTTTATTTTTTGATTTTTATATTAGTTGAATATTGTAATAGCTCATTAATAAATGGATTTTATAAAAATTCTTAATTTATTATTTTTATTTTAATTTTTAATAATAGATTAGATTTGATGGAAAAACCATTTTTAGGCAAAAACAAAGTAAACTAGGGTTTAGCTTTAAATGGTTCAAATGGGCTCAAAACTCTTGGAAAATGTCACATCATGCAGGGGGAGGACCGTTATATCATAAACCACCACTTGGACGCTCAGAAAAGATGGCTTAATGGGTCAGAAATCGAGATCTAACTTTTTTAAAAGCGTTACGAAAACATTTTGTAGCGCTACCCGATTTTTTACTATAGATCAAATCATAAAGTGAAACTTTGCATAAACTTAGGTGGAATATCATTTGACACCTATTCATAGGCTTGAGTTGGCCTTTCTACTTCAAAAATCATTCTAACCTTGGATTTAGCTACAAATTGTCACAGGAGCTGTGAAATTATTTAGTTTCTGCAATTTTTGCACATTAACTCAACTTTATAAAGAAAAACATATAGAACTATGTAAATATTTTACTAAATACATTTTTATGCCTTTGTCTCTCAGATGGACATGTTCATACAAAATATGGTAAAATGATGCAAAAAATTGGTAAGTTATGAGGGTTTCTACAAGGTATAAGTGAAAAACTAAAGTAGAAAATTGTTAAAAAGGCGTTGATTATTAAGCCCAACAAAAAAAGAGTTAATAATTGACTGAGTTGCAAAAAATCGGTAAGTTATGAGGGTTTCTACAAGGTATAAGTGAAAAAGTAAAGTAGAAAATTGTTAAAAGGTGTTGATTACTAAGCCCAACAAAAAAGAGTTAATAATTGACTGAGTTGCATGAAAAGTAAAAAAAAAAAAAAAAGCCCTGAGCAAGTCTACAGAAAACCTGATAAACATATTGTTTGTAGCTTTCTATATATGCCTAGCTAACCTAAGGAACTAACAAAATTGAGTAAACATAACCGTGAAAATCAAGGAGATTCTATAACATCCACCTTAATTGGGATGAGGTGCTCCTTCTGATGAGAAATCAATATGCTTGTAGATTAGAGTAGATTTTTATTACTTGATAATCACTTATAAATTTTTACCGCATTCTTATTGATTTTTTATTCTCTTGATCAAGCAATTACCAAAAACATACAAAACATGAAGATCACAAAGAGGCAAAGGACATAAGAAGTTAGGCTCCAAGCAAGGGAAAAACCCCATAAGGGGGAAAGCCCTAAAATCCTCTTCTTATATAATCAAATCAAAGTGAGATATCCAAGACCTATGACCCAGACCAAGGCTGCCACAAAGATCCCAAGTCAGCTCTCCTTCAATTATCTTCAACAAATCAAAGTCAACGCTAGTCAAACTTCGTAAATCTGGTAAAATCCTGAAATTTTGTGCCCGCAATACCTTGGAAAATTTTGCGCATGTGAGTAGAACTAGGGCATAGATCAAATTGTCTTCTCTCTCCTTTGACCTCCTTATTTATCCTTTGACTTTGTTGGTTTTTCTTTTTGCCTTGGCACATAAATAAATGTGAGTAATGAGTGAGTGAACGAGGTTGAAATCCTTGTATTTATACATGTCCAGTAGCCCAAATAGATGCCTCTTTAGGCCGACTTGGTCTTGTGGATGACAAATTGACCTTTTTGACTCAATACAAACTCTTTTTCTTTTTATTTACAAAAGTCCAAATGGGACTTTGACTTAATAATATTTCTTTAACTCATGAAAAAATTTATTCTGACTCAAATAACCCTACAAGCATGAAGAACATGCTTTGACTAGAAAATAAAATAAAAATAATGAATGTAATAGATGGATATTTTAATAGTACATTTGAGTTACAATCTAAAGGCTAACACTAGTTACTACCGCCTCTCAAGGCACATACCCCATCTGAATTTTCACCAAGTATGTTCTTACAAGATTATTTTTATTATCTTAGATATCACCCATCCTCAAAGAACATGTTGGTATCCATGGGGAGTTTGTTGGCATTATGGTGTGCATGGATCCAACTAGATGATGTTAACATGAGTTCGTGATGGAAGCTAGCTCATGTTGGCATTGACGTCAACCACTTGTAGCCTAGCTTATGTGTAGATGTCATTCATTGTAACATGGATACAGTTGGTTATGTTGACATTAGTTGTGTTGGCATTGATGTCAACTCTTGCTAACAACCTTTGTGATGTAGCTTGATGGTAGCATGATGGTCATGGAGGAGTTCTCATGTGTTGGCATGTGCTTTGATAGACATGTAATGATGGTTTGTTGATGTTGCAAGATAGATTGATGATGTTGCTATAGGTGGATGATACAGATCTACATGTGATTATGATGGTTGATGGCACACTAGTTGAGTTGTCAACTAGGTCTTCATTAGGTCTTCATGTTTATGCATATGAGGATGACTTGTTGTAGTGATGTGATGGCTTGATGATGGTGATATAGAGTATTGTAGGTATGTTCAGTGGTGTTGCAACTATGGAGATGATTTTTGGAGAGTGGAGGACTTGTTGGCTCTATTTCCAAACTTGTTTGTTTCCCTTCAAGGTCAATTTGGCAGTGACACTTGGGAGACTTGTTTGATCCACTTGCAGATGTGTCAGAGGCCATGCCAGAGGTTTGGAGGCTTTCACATGCACTAGAGAAGATGCTCCAATAGGTGGCAGAGGTTCTAGACAGAAGGTTTCATCTTTACACCTATTCTCAACCCTAGTTGCTACCTTACAGGCTCATGAGAGAGATTGAGAAGTCCCAGTCGCATGAAGACAGGCATACAAGAGTGAATGTAACTTCTAGTCAAGTTCATCCCGTGTTATGTGTGCGGCTAGGGGATTTGACGATATTTTCTTCACGTTCCTCACGTTGTTTGGAAGGAAATTAGATTGGAAATACCTTGAGGCTTCCAGAAAAAAGTGAAAAAGGTCGTAAATTCTTTGAAAAGGTCCTCTCATGATGTGAATGCATTTAGTCCACAAGTTGTGGTGTTAGTGGATTGATTTGGTCGAATTTGTGCACTCTTGATCCTAGCCCCAAGCTCAATTTCACCCTACATGTTTTATATCCTTATCTTTGGAGATTTGTGGTTGTTGATGGTGTTAGATGTTGTGTGTATGAGTGGTGAGAAGGCTGCATAGAGTGATTATGCTTCAGACTTTGAGTAGAGCATCAAAGTAGAGCTTAGATGCTTCAATGAATGAGTGTTAATGACTGAATAATGAGCACATTTGAAGCATGCTCGAGAATAGATCATAATTGAAGCTATTGGAGTAGAGATTGGTTGGAGAGTTTTGTATGTTGCTAGAGTATATGTTGGTGATCCCCTCACACTTGTTTTTGCAGGAGTTGTTGATGCATTTGGCACATAGCCATAGTGTCTTATGATGTTATTTGTATTATGCCGCATTCTATTGTTGTGAGGATTTGATTGTATTCAATTTTATTGTGGCCACAATTTTGTTATTTCGAGAGCATTTGTTTTGTGGAGTTTTTATTTGATTTGATGATGAGATCTTGTTGCTAAGATAACGTATGCAGATATGATTTCTTGTTGAGCAGAGTGTCTTGGATCTAGTTTGAAAATAGATGAAAGGAGGTCTGTATAGTGGTGAGGAGCAGTGACTTCATGGAGGTGGAGCAGTGATATCGAAGCTTCAACGAAAGGAACAATTTCTCAATCCAATGATTGTTGGATAGTCGAATCAGAGATGGACAAGGATCGATTGATCATGGTGGCTTTCAATGAATGGTAGTATGTAGTGTTAGAGTCGGCCTGTTCAGCGCTCCGTCAGAGATCAAAACCTCTTTTGTTGCATTCCATTTTTAGGAGTCCCGCCCAGTCGTCTGCATTCCATTAGGCGCATGGATCATCCTACGAGAGTGGTTTTCCTCATGTCCCTCATGTCATTTACCTGCTGGTTCATGTTTGTTCCTTTTAAAAAAGGCATATACAGTCTTCTTTTCATTAAAATTTGCAAATTGTTGTCTTTAGGGTTTCATGGTCAATTAGGTCAGGGTTCCTTTAGGGTTTCGTCAATAAATGTGTCGAAGTGTCCAATAATCACTAACAGGCATGAGGAGGTTTCCTTATCAATAAATTTCATCACAACTGTTTGAAAATGTGTTTTTCCTCAAAACTCTGTTTTGAGGAAAACACAGAGTATTTAGCATTTCTCTTCATTGCAAATTCCTTCATGTGCACCCTGGTTTCTTTCCTTAGCCTAAGAAGCTCCAACACCTGCAAAAATCAAGCAAAGTTCAGCTCATTTAGTTCATCAACAAAGCCAAAAGGTGAAAAAGTCCAAAAACAGAGTTTGAAATCAAGTCATTTTGAAAACATTGTAAAAGTGGGTTTCATGAGCCAAAATCTTAAAAGCTCTTGGTCTATAAGCTATTCCTTCATGTCATAAGCTCATTTGCAAAAGAGAAGCAAGATAGAGCAAATTTGATGAGCAAGTGAGAAATTGGGTGAATTTGGACGAAAATCGGTCAGCACGGTGCACTGAGCAGGAGGCGCGACGCACTGGGCGTGAATATGCAATGTTATTTTGCATAGGCGCAGCACTGGGGAGGCGCGACGCATACAACTAAAAGGCCCGAAAAGTTCTAGAACGGCCTCCAATCGCCAAAAACGCACAAATTCACTTAACCAAAATTGTTGCCTAGGGTTTGACAACCACTTTGCTACCAAGTCTATCTTCTCTCTATCATTCCCTTATCCCATTTTTCCCTAATTTCCTTGTTCCCTAAGTTCCTCTACCCCCCTAAATCCAGTAATCCCCTATCCCAAGCTCCCTTATCCCATTTTTCCCTGATTTCCTTGTTCCCTAAGTTCCTCTACCCCCTATATCCACTAATCCCCTATCCCAAGTTCCCTTTCCAAAATTTCCTATTGTAAAATCCCAAACCCTAACCTTGTACAAAACTCCCAAAAACTTCCCATATTTCCCTAAAAAAATCTATCCCAACAGTCCTTAATCCCTCACTATTTTTCCCTCCCCTTGTATTCCCTTATTTCACTGTTTTGTTTTTCCCTTGGTGGCAGAGGTTGAAACAATCATTAAAGACAGTCCAACATAGTTTTCATACATCAGTACCTATTTCTTCAAGCCAATTTGTCTATCAGCAGTTATGGCATCTGATCATTCATCTGATTATGAAGTGGAGACCCAAAGTGACTCACCCATGGAGGAACATGCACCCCGGAGGCCTCATAGAGGTGGTAGACATATCAGAGAAGAACCAACCACCCTTACTGAATTGCAGGCCTGCCCTCTTGTGGTCTCTTGTTTCCAGCATCAATCATGTTATGAGTTTTGTGAGAAAGTTGCTAATATTCAATTTCATCATGAGTTGGCTCGTCTGTTCGTACTGCATTTACATGGTGCTCAAGCCACTCTAGCTGGTGTTACTTTCACACTAACACCAGAATCTATTTCATTAGCAATTGGCATACCTAACATTGGAGAACCATGGAACAAGAGGTAGAAAATTGACCGGCAGCACTATGAACCATACATCAAGCCCGAATTTTTGAGACAGCTCAAGAGAGTGTTTCCTTTTCGATACCTTAAAGATGAATATGCGCCTTTAATGAAACTGATCATGAAGTATTTCAGCTGTGAGGGTCGGTTCTCTCGCTTGTATGCTTATCACATTAGAATGCTAATGCATTTTACCCAGGTATAGATGATAAACATCCCTTACTTCATGTGCCGAAACATAGGGAGGATGACCACCCTTGTGCAGCACAAGACCCCTCAGCAGCAGTTTAACAGTATTTACCATTTTGCTCTCATCAAAATTGTGGTGGTTCATCAGCTTGGATTACAGGGAATTACTTGGGATGATTTCATCTCTCGTGAGTTGTTCAGAGCTTCACAGGGACCTTCATAGGCTGGGCATGAGACAAGTGGATCCTCCTATCAGCATGAAGGCCATGAGACTCACATTGCTACTATGCTAGTTTTCATTACTTATCAGAAGGGCACGAGACAATTATTTGTAGCAGCAAAGCGAGTGTTATCTCCACCTGGGGTGGAAGGGGCCTCACTTCCGACATCAGCACCACAGGTACAGGACAAAGGCAAGAGGCCAATGCAGGATGAGGGGCCTTCAGGTGAGCGGGACTTTATTCGTGTTCAGGATGACGATACAGACATGGGCCCGCAAAGTGCAAATCTTAGAGAGATCATCTAGGAGCAGCAAACAGAGATCAAAGCCTTGTCCCTCAACTTGGAGAGGGCTAAGTGGACTATGAAATACTTGGAGTAGAGAAATAAGCAGCTTGAAGAACAACAGGTGATTATGGAGTTACAAAACATCAGGGAGAATCACCAAGCTGCCTAAAGGAGGAGGATTGCATTCACTTCATTGGAGCAAGAGATTAATGATGATCGGGAGTCTTGGCTTGAGAGAGTCAACATCCACTTAGAAAGACTGTTGGACAAGGCCGATAGGGACAAAGCATTGCTGAGGCACATGGCTTTCCACTACATGGCACGGAACAAGGTTTGCAAGGCACGGATAAGGAATTTAAAGGCAAAATTAAGGAAGGCATAAAAAAGGCAAAAGAGGCAAAAAGAGCATGATCGACTCCGGATATTGGCTGAGGCACCCTTGGCCCATCATAGCTCTTGATAGTGAAGTTCCAACCCAAATTTCAAGAAATTTGGAGCAATCTTTGCATTTTGAAAATTTTTGCACTAAAAAACAGTGTTTTCCTCCACATGCGTCGTGCACGCTTTTTCTAGGGAGCTCCAAATTACAAAAACTTTGCATTTCTGGATTTGGCATGAAAAATTATGGTTTCTTGTTCATTTTCAAGAAATTTGGGCAGGTTTTGAGCCCTCAAAAGGTCAAAAAACACTCAAAAATGACCTCACTGCCCCTATTTTGACACATAGGAACCAGTCTTGGGAGCTTGAAGTTTTGGAGGGGCACATGGACACCAAATCCAGAAATTCCACATGGGTTGGACAGTAGACAAGTAGGGCTTTCCAACGAGCTATCATGAGCGCAATTTGGACTTCGGAAAGGGCCTCAAAATCAGCTCCAAAGTTGTGCTATGCATAGAGAATCAGGCGTGGCGCATAGAGGATTTTGGCCTATTTTTCACCCTTCAACTCAGAAATTCGGCCAGTTTTGACTAGTTTTACTTTTTGATGCAACTATTGATCTATCTTGATGTAACTTGATGACTATGATGTAATTTTGGCACATATTTACTTGTTCTAGAGGATTCATTCACGTGAAAATTAAATGAATGAATCAGTTTCCTTCCATATAGAGGCAAGTTGTTTGATTGCCTAGATTTCAATGCCTTGTTTAGAATTGGTTGAAACAGCTCCTAGAATGATGAACTCGACCCCTAGAGGCATGGGAATGGGTTAGGATGGTCTATATCATGTATCTACTGAGTCATTTTCAGGGTTGGACACTTGGGATTGTTGGGCACTCCATTGTACATGTTATTTCTGCATTTTTGGTAAAGGAAAGACCAGGGTTTTGCAGCACTTGTTGGGATCCTTATGGCTCTGTGTTTTGATGGTGTTTTTATCTATGTAATTTGTAAGTTCATTGATGTTTATGTATGCCATTTCCCTTCTCTTTGCTTCTGAAATTAAACAAATTTGAGTGACAAAGGTAGAATTCATGAGTTTGTTGTGCTCTATCTTTTAGTTTTGTTTAATTCTCGATGTTTTCTTCAATTTGAAGAGGATTCTTGATAGCCTCTTGCCCTTTTTATCTCCTCAGTAGTATTTTCTATCCATTCATTTAATTTAAAGCATCAAAACTACTCCTACCTTGCCCCAACCAGAACTCTGCAAAAAATTTGGCCTCATCCCCAGACCCAAATTTGCCTTTCCCTTTTTCCAGCTCAAAACCCCCAAAAACTCAAATCAAATCCTTGCACTTCATACCTAGCCTAATATTAGTTGTTAAATTGATCATCTCAAGCCCCATCTGATTATCTTTTGCAAAGATTGACCCAGAGAGAGCCCTCTCCTGTCCTCGTAGGGCTAGCTACGAGGCTGAGCGTGGTTTGATGTGGACCTAGAAGCTTACCTTTTCAGCCTGAGGTAAATCTAGGCTCTAACATGTAGATTCGTAGAGAACAAAGTCTTCTGAGCTGATTAGTAGTATTGAGTCTCCTATCCAATCAATGTTGGCATTTTGTATATGAGGTCGAGCATCCATGTTTATGGGAGTCAACAAGATATGTAAAAGACTAATTGCTTGACATAATAGAAATTCAGAGCCTAGCAGCATTAAGGGTGGTTTTTCTCCCGGAAGGGTTTCCACCAGAAATCTTGTGTCTCATGTGTGATTGATGTGTTGTGCATGTGTTATTGTTTTATATTTGCTTATGGTTTTCATTTGTGTTTAGGTGATGCACAGGCTACGATGTTGATCAGTTGTTGGTTAACATATGTGTGATTCGGTAAGTGAAGTAATAAAAGGAAAAAAAATTGTATATATATCGCACTACTAATTCACTCCCCCCCCCAATAGTGCTCAAAGGTTTCCAACAATTGGTATCGGAGCAGAGCTCTTGGTTGTGGCTTGATTATTGGAGAGTATATCTAGGGTTTGTTGGCGAAATTTGATTTTTTTTAGAATGGTTGTCCTCATTGCTGCAAATTACAAGGTATGGAGAAAAAATGTAAAATCTCAATTATTATATTGTGGATCTAACATTTGGATATTAGTATGTCAAGGTTGTGGTAAAGATGCAATTGCATATAAAGTCTTGCAACAAGATGAACAAGCACAACGCACAATATACAAGAATCTTCATGATGGTGATATGAAGAAACTAATAGATGTGAAACATGCCAAAGAAATTTGGGACAAGCTAGAATCCATATTTGGTGATGATACCAACATCAATAAGGAAAATGATAAGAAGAGCAACAAGAAGAAGGGCCTTCAAAAACAAGAAGCTCAGCTACAAGAGTCTCATTCTTCTAATGCACACGATTCAGAAGATGATGAAAAGGGATTAGAAAATCATGAATCAAAAGGTATAAACATTAATGTTTTTCTTTTGAGTTATAACTTTGATGATTCATATTTAGATCATGTTGAAGAACATAATGAAGATGAGAATGTTATTAAGGATCTTTGAGCTGATATTTCTAGACTAAAAATTGCATTCAAGGATCAAGAAAAATTATTGCAGATTTGTGATGATAAGGAGGCCAAATTCAAGGAAGAAATTGTCAGCTCAAAGATTAAGTTGGTTGAATCATAAAAAGATGAGGAAGGTATGTAGAATCAATACCGAGTGAAAGTAGAAGAGGTTGAGAAATTAGATGTTAAAGGGTTTTCCTTTTGAAAGCAGTGAAACATGGAGAAGAGCACAGTAGCCTTGAATAATTTTCTTGAGATCCAAAGATCACCATTGGATAAATCTAGTCTTGGATTTCAAAAGGGTGAGTCTAGTTTGCATGTAGGTAAAACTAAAAAAGAACAACCCAAGAAACTTGTAGCAAACAATACCAGCAACAAAAGTGAGATCCAAGGAAACAAGAAGTAGATCCAACAGTAGAATAGCAAACAAAAGAACGAACAACAAAAAGGAAAGCAAAACCAGCAACAGGTCAAGCAATAAAACCAACAACAGAAAAGAAAATCTCAAGGAGCTCTTACATTCAGAAGATGTTTTAGAGGAGCTCCATTATATTTCAAAGGAAGCAAAGTACTTTTATTCGTTTGATGCATGAGATACAATGCTACAATTGTCATAAATATGGACATGTTGTAGCAAACTGTTGGAGCAGAATTTATAGATCACATCAGCGAAGATTCTAGCAATATCAACAACCAAGGAGAATGGATAAAAAATATAACTATGCTTTTTATGGTTATTGTAACTCATGTCACATGTTTGGCCATAAAGTAATAGATTGTAGGTATAACCATTAGATGAGAGACACATTTCATGCAAGGTTTATATATGGCCTGAGCATAAGAATAATTGATCCTCCTGATCATGTGGAGTGCTATATATGCCATAAATTTGGCCATATGGAAAGAGGTTGTTTGTTGCCCTATTATTTATGGAAAAATCATCAAAAGCAACAAAGAAAAGAGGATCTACAACAAAGCCAGTAAAGCAAGAGAAGAAGCAAATGAAGGAAGAGAACAAGCAAGCCAAGAAAGTGTGGAGGAAGAAGGAGCAACAACTCTTCAACTAGTGAAGAGAATTCCGTCCTTGTTGGGTTGTGTTATATTCTTTCCACAACTATCCCTGCTAGTTAACTGGGGGGTAGAGCCCCCCCTTCGTTACGTCGATTGTGCAGTGGGGGGTAACAGAGGGTTTGAGGGGGGCAGTTAGCCCCCCTCTATGGGGTCCAGGGCAGCGCCATGGGGAAATTATTTTGGGACCCTATACTAGGTGGGCGAACCTATCTATGGTTTTGTGCATGGTTTTCGCACATGGTTTTGGGCGTGATGGTTTTCGGTCCATGGTATTAGATGCTTTGACATGTATATATGTGTATTGTAACATTGAAAGGAACATAATGAAAAATCAAGATGGTAGTCCTGGTTTTGGGATCCAGGGGAAATTCTCTATGTATATGTGTTTTATGTGTTATGCTCTTGCATTGTTTATTTTATGTTCTTAGAATTCGTATGCAGGTAAGTTTTGTACGAGGTTAAAACCTACACTCTTGCAGTCCATGATTATTTCATGCATACTTATAGAGGACTATAGAATTCATGAGACGTGCATAACCTCAGGGGGAGCATATGACGAGTTGTTGCAACAAAATATGTTGAGTTCATTTGAGCCTCGTGAACATCCAATCCACATGATGAAGCTGTCTATTGGAGGTATATTGAGCTCAGGGGGAGTTATGCATGGTATGAATTTACATGTAATATTTAGCATTTTTCTTTATTACTTTTCACTGAGTTATTTGTTGCAAATTTATTTGTGTTTTCATGACTGGAAAATAACACATTTTTTAGTCATGTATATGCTTTTGGTTTCCACTAACAGCTGGTTGAAAATATGTGCAACCATGCATAGGTTGTGATCATTACTTCAGGATGTATTGCGATGACATGTGTTAGGGACCAACCATGTGTAGGTTTTCATATGAAAATTACTACAACCATGTACTTGTTCTTGTTTCATTATTATGTATTGATTGAGAGTCCAGTCAATAGTTGTTGAGTCATCATTATGATAGGCTTGTTTTTGGAGGAGTCTTGAGGAGTCATTTTGTAGCCACATGTATGGGCTAATGATGATGTAATAGTCATGATGTATTATATCTTTGAGTCATTGATCCATAGGAGATGATCATAGCAACAATGTGTTTCATTGAAAATTTATGTATAATGCTCATGGAGCCATGTACTTATGTTGTACTATATTTTGGGTCATTTAGTCATGATTCATGAGGTTATGTTATGTCTATATGAGCTACGTATGAGGTCTTATGTCGCTTATACAACCATGTATGTACCATTGTATATGTCATTTGAGACATGGTCATGAAGAGTCTCAGTCCATATGGTGCTTCTATTTGTCAAAGGAAGCATTATTGCAGTGGAAGCAGTTCACTACAGCTATGCAGTGATGTTGGAGATGGCATGTGTACAGGGTGAGCATTATTTGTTCCTATTTGCTTCAGCCATACATTGTTGGCATTATGATCCGCTTGGAGGTGTCAAGATGTGCCTCATACTATGCTATGATAGTTGAGTTTTTTGGCCCCATGTGATGATATTATTGGCATTTTGAGACAAGTGTTGTCCTTGATGGTGTTAGCGCTTGAAATTTCACCTCAGGCTGAGAAAGGCAAATCTCAAAAGCTACATCAAACCATTCAACCTCGTAGCTAGCCCTACGGGGTAGGAGAAGGCTCTCTCCGGTCTATCTCAGAAAATTTTCAATTAGGGAGATGTCCAACAAAGTAACATTGATATTAGGCTAGTAAACTGATAAAAGAATTTGATTTTGGGATTTTTGGGTTTTTGGTGGCAAGTTAAGGAGAGGGCAAATTTGGCTGCGGGGATGGGACACAGTTTCTGCAGGGGAGTCTTTGGGGCGAGGTAGGAGGCCGTGCTGATGTCTTTGACTGAAGTGAATGGTCAGGAATGAAAGAGAGAAGGCTAAATAGAGCAAACAATGAATTTGAATTCTCTTTAGACAGTAGAAAACATTAAAATTAAACAAATTTAAAAGCAGAGCATG
>APFE030419965.1:7584-67104 GCA_000404065.3 Pinus taeda | reverse complement strand
AAGTTTCTTATTAAAAGAAGATAGAGACGACTTGCAGCAGGTGGTTTTCACCCACATTGGGTTTCCACCTTATATCATGGTGTTCATGTGTGCTTCTTGTGTGCGATGATCTGTTCTGTTTTACGGCACCTGCTTACTATACATATGGTTAAAGAAGTTCTGATGCACTAACTAAAGATCAACATTTAATGGATTAATTGAATCATAAGTATTCTGGATATATGCTAGTTGCATTAGACACAGTTGCGTATACACACGGGTTCCCTTAATTGAAGTAGCGTATATGTATCTAAGTATGGAAATGAAAAAGTTTTATTGATTTGATAATACTGATTCACCCCTCCCCCCCCAGTATTATTCCCAACACTAACAACTAACCCTCCATTGGGAGAAGAAGCTTTAGAGAGGATTGAGTACACAACACCAACTAAAAAAGTTACTGTGGGAGAATTTGAGGAAAAACAAAGATCAGGCCAGAGACTTACTCTTGTTGAAAAACAAATCCTACTAGCTTATCGGGCAATGAAAAGACATATACCTAAGCCTTCTACAGTAGGGAAACTAAAAGAGAGTAGTACAAGAATCCAACAACCTATCCTTGAACTGATGGTTCCTCGAGAATCAAAACAGGAAGAAAAGATAGAAACCTTAGATAAGTCACATATCACAATGGCTGAAGAGAAATGATCTAGATGACCTACTGTAGAACAACTCAGAGAGTATGAGAGCCAAGTGGAGGAAAGAAGAAGACAAAGAGAGCTTGAAGAAAAACAAGGAAATGATACTCTGTTTAGAGGGAATCAAAATCCACCAGAAGAAGAGGAATCAACATTTAAATTTCCAATTCAAGATAGAGGAGAATACATGGATGAGGAAATTAAAATGAAAAATATCCCACCTTCTGTATTACCAAACTTTTATCGTATGGCATCTGAAGACCTTGATTCATTTTTGTTTGAATTTGATATAGTATGTCGAACCTATGGATATACCAATGATGCACACAAAATTCGACTTTTTCCTGCCATATTAAAAGCAACAACACTTAGGTGGTTCATGGGATTGGGTGAACACACAATCACTGATTGGGATAACATGAGAAAAATATTTTTGAAAAAGTATCAACCTTACTGTCGATCAAAAGACTCTAAAGATGACATCTTTAGAATGAATCAACAAGAAGACGAGATCTTATAAGAATATTTGGAAAGATTTTCATATAATCTGCAAAAAATCAAAACATAGAACCATGTTTGTTGATCTTATTCGAACAATATTTCTTAAGGGAATCTGGGATGAATATCTAGATGACCTCAATCTCATGGGTAAAGAGGGAATTTCTTATTTACCTTTAGATGAGATTGTTGACTTGTGTCAGAAGTACTCCAGAAGTATAACAAGAAATGGAAGAAGAACTACAACATCTAGAATCACTAAATCTGCCACAGGAAATATTACTTGAGCTGAACTAGGCAATCTATTTGAAGATTTTAAAATAGACCTCTTAAGCACTTTGGGAAATCAAATAGACACTTTGAAAGCAAAGAAAAGACAAGATGAACAAGAACAAGTGTTGTCTATATTTTGTCCTAAATTCCGAAAAAAACATGCTTTGAAAGAATGTCCACTAGATAGTGTTCATATTTGTGGGTTTTGTACATAAAATCATGACACTAATGACTGCTCTAAGATGAAATTTTTGCATATTTATAATTTGGAAGCTAATGCAGAGATGGAGAACTTATATTTTGTGGGAGCTCGGAGACCATGGCAGCCAAGACCTCCAGGTATGTTTCAAAATCCAAATCCAGCAAATTATCAAATACATGTTCAAAATTCTTGGAATGTACTTATGCCATGGCAAAATTGGTTTAATCAACAACAACAATATTATCCACAACAAGGACGGAGAGGATATTCACATCCTCAGCAATTTCCTCAACAACCACCTCAACAATATCAACAGTCGTTTCCAAACCCATATCCTCAACCATATCAGCAACAATACTCTCAGCCATATCCACCACAATACACACAACAATACCCCGAGAAACCAATTTATTATCAATAACAAAATCCTCAGCAAACCTTACCCGCTCCTCCACGAATGAGTCAACCACAACTACATTTACCATCTAATCAACCTCCTAAACATACGCAGCTACCTGCTCAACCAGTAGCTAATCCAAATAATCAACTGGACAGACCAGCGTACACTGTGGATAAGGGACGATTGTACCCAATTCTACCTCTGCAAAACATAGAACTTAGATCCGGTGGAATTCTTCACACAAAACCTTCACCTCCACCTGTTTCAATTAAAGAGAGCTCGAATAAAACTGATGAAAATGAATTTCCAACACACAATAAACAAGATGATTTAGAACAAGGTAAACAAATTAGGACAGTGTAGTCACCTCCTTATCCTGAGCGGTTACTTCAACCAAGATTAACCACACCTCTGCGACAATTTGATGTTCTGGATGAGCTGAGAAATGTGTATATAAAAATGCCATTGCTCCAGGCAATTAAGGATATTCCAATCTATACCAAAGCCATCAAAGAACTCTGCCTTAAAAAGCCTGCAAAGAAAAGATTTAATCCACAAACCATTCACGTTATTGGCAATTTAGCTGGCCTTATGTCAAATGTCATTTATATGGAGAAATATGTTGACCCTGGTATACCTAGAGATACAACAATCATCAACAAAATCTCCATTCCAAATACTCTCATTGATTTGGAAGCTGCAATAAATGTCATGACATTAGATACAATGAAAACCTTACAGCTTACAAATTTATAGTCAACACCAATTGTTTTGGAATTACCATATCACTCTGAAGTCATTCCTGAAGGGATATTGGAAAATATAATTGTTTCACTGGACTCTTGGGAGTATCCAGTTGATTTTCTAGTTCTCCAGCTAAAGTCAAATTTAGGAGGACAGCCTCTCATACTTGGTAGACCATGGTTGGCAACTCATGATGCATTTCTTGGGTGTAGATCGGGTAATATGATCATTTCCATAGGAATAGAGAGAAAACAACTTACCTTATAACCATCAGCCCAAGCTCCAGCAGTAACACATAACCTATGGCGTGATGATAAATACAATGATAGGGAAGAAATACAATTTGTTTTAAGCATCAATCAAATTTATGATTTCAGGGAAGACAATAATGAAGATTTGGTGGAAATGTTTATCTCTCAACCTGATGTTTTAGAGGAATTAAGAAATGAACAATACATAGCTGCAGATCAAATATTGGCACAGACCTTTCAGGAAACTTGTACCATATATTCTCTGAAAACATTATTTGAAGATATATTTCCAATCAACTCCATTACAAACACACAAAACAAGACTATAGAAATCAGCCCAAGCAAAACACAGAACATCGGAGCATTTTTGGATTCATCTCAGGAACATAAATTGCTTGATTTGCTGAGAAAATAACCAAATGCATTTGCTTGGGACTACCTTGAAATGTAGGGAATTCACCTGGAAACTTGCACTCACCATATCTATATAAACACTAATATTCAACTAGTGAGGCAGCCACAGAGAAGGATGAACCCCATGCTTAAAGGGATTGTAAGAGATGAATTGCAGAAGCTACTGAAAGTAAATTTCATTTACCCCATCTCTGACAGCCAGTGGGTATCTCCACTAGTGATAGTCCCTAAGAAAAATAGTAAGTGGCGAGTTTGTGTTGACTACAAAGAACTGAATAAAGCCACCCTTAAAGACTATCTTCCATTGCCATTTATTGACCATGTTTTGGATACATTAGCTGGAAAAATGTCATTTTCCTTCCTGGATGGTTTTAACAGTTACAACCATATCAACATAGCCGTATAACACCAAGACAAAACAACATCTACCTGTCCCTCAGGACCATATGCCTACAAAGTTTTACCATTTGGCTTGTGCAATGCTCCAACAACATTTCAGGGAGCAGTATTAGCAATATTTGTTGATCTGCTTCATGAATGTGTTGAAGTACATATGGATGATTTTTCAGTATATGGTGATTCCTTTGACCATTCTTTGCAAAATCTTGAGAAAGTTTTAAAACAATGTATAGAAATCAACTTGTCTTTAAGAAATGAAAAATGTTGTATGATGTTGAATGAGGGAATAGTCTTAGGACATCATGTTTCTTCTGAGGGAATCAAGGTAGATCAAACCAAAATTCAAATTATTGTCAAATTGCCAATTCCAACAAATTAAAAAGATGTAAGAAGCTTTCTTGGTTATGCAAGCTATTATCTGAGATTTATTGAAAACTTTAGTAAGGTAGTTTTTCCTTTGTTTAAGCTTCTTGCAAAAGATGTATCTTTCAATTGGAATGATGATTGTCAAAATGCTTTTGAGAAACTTAAAGAGCAATTGTCCACAACTCCAGTTTTGAGGGGACCCAATTGGACTTCACCTTTTCACATCTCCATTGATGCATCCGATACAGCAGTAGGGGCTTCAATAGGGCAGAAAGAAGATGGTTTAACTTGTTCCATTTACTTCATTAGTAAAAATTTTAATCCTGCTGAACTCAACTACACAGTAAATGAGAAGGAAATGCTTGCAATCATACATGTTGTGAACAAATTTCGTCACTACATAACTGGTTATGAAGTCTTTGTTCACACTAACCACTCTGCCCCATTAGATACTTAATTAAAAAACCTATAATTAACGGCAGGATCACAAGATGGTTATTACTACTGCAGGAATTTAATCTCACAGTGCTGGACAGACCAGGGAAAGAGAACTAGGTAGCATATTACTTTTATAGACTACAAAATTCAGGTGATGTTGTTCCAATTGAAGATTCATTTCCCGATGAACATTTATTTGCAATTTCAATATTAACACCATGGTATGCTGATTTAGCTAATTACTTGTCCACAGGGAAGATACCTCCATCATTTAGTTCAAAGGAGAAGAAAAGACTGATTAAGCAAAGTGCAAGATATTCATGGGTTAATGGAGAATTTTTTATACTGGTTATGATTTAATTATTAGAAGATGTATCAGAGAGGATGAAATTATTGACATATTAAAATCGTGCCATGATGAACCTTGTGGTGGCCATTTTGCAGCCAAGAGGACCGCACACAAAATCCTTAGCCTTGGCTACTATTGGCCATCAATTTTCAAAGATTCAAAGAAGTATATGAGAAGTTGTGGCAGCCGCCAATGCATGGGTAGACCAACTACCTCAGATGAGATGCCACTACAGCCACAGGTACATCTAGAGCCAATTGAAAAATGGGCTTTGGACTTTGTTGGACCCATTAATCCACCTTCCAAGGGTAAAAGGTACATCTTGGTATGTACAAATTATGTGACTAAATGGGCAAAAGCAAAGGCACTTGTAAGGGCAATTGAACAAACAATAGTTAATTTCCTTTTTGAAGAAATATTTGCTAGATATGGAGTGCCTAGAGAGATAGTAACATACCAAGGCACTCAATTCACTTATAGATTGGTTCAAGACATCACTTACAAGTACAAAATCAAACACAGAAGGAGTACACCCTACCATCCATAGGTCAATGGCCAAGTGGAATCTATAAACAAGGCACTGGAAGGGATCATGACTAAAACATTGGCAACAAATAGAAAAGATTGGGCAAATAAGCTCAATGAGGCACTCTCGGCATATAGAATCGCCTGGAAAAACACAATAGGGTTTACACCTTATCAGCTGGTGTATGGAAAAGAAGTCATGTTGCCAATAGAATTTCAAATACATACTTACAAATTGGCAGCGGACTTAGGCATTGAACTCTCTGAAGCACAACAAGAAAGAATTATCCAATTGAATCAATTGGATGAGATGAGACAACAAGCAGTAGAAAGGACAACACTGGTCCAACAACAAAGACGATAGTGGCATGATAAACTAATCAAGAAGGAGTTTAAAGTTGGTGACTGGGCTCTATTATTTGACTCCAAATTTAAAGATTATAAAGCCAAATTTACAACACACTGGATGGGCGCATATGAAATACTTCAAGTTTTCCAGAATGGACCAGTCAAACTCATAACCATTGACCAAGAAGGCCGAACATTTACAATAAATGGACACAGGCTGAAGATTTAGCACAAGCCTGTCAGCAAAGAAGATTTCATGAAAACAGTGACACAACAAAATGAGGTTCAGATAGTACAACGCTCTGCTGTGATATCATGCCTTAGTCAATTTTTTACTTTAAAGTTTAAAACAAAGTAAAAATAATAATAATAATAATAATAAATAAAAAGCAAAAAAAAAAATAACAATTTATATGTGAAAACCAGACTCCAGCACACTCTAAGCTCGAATTCTTATAGGAAAACCAAGGAATTGGCCAGTGAGAATTCAGTCTTTTTCATTTGTATTTCAAAATAAAAAACCTTTGCCTATTTGAATTTCAAATTGATGACTTGAGGACAAGTCATATGATCAACAGGGGAGGAGAAAAGTTTTAATTTTTTCATGTTTTTTCATCTCCTTATTTTCAGAATTCCATTACAGCAGAGGTAGGAATTTGTTTTATTTTCATTCTTCAGTGGACTTTTCAACAGAGGATTGGTGTTCATTATTTCTCAAGAAGGATTTGTTCAATCTAGATTTAGAACACATCAGCGAAGGGATCTGTTGCTTGATAATCTTTCAGAAGGGACCTGTTGCTTGATAATCTTTCAGAAGGAACCTGTTAGGAAGAAGAAGACTGCATCATCAGATTATGTCATGTCTTGTACACATCAAATAAGTCAAGGAGGGTTAAATTTCAACAAGGAAACATCTAAAAGCTGTAAGAAATTTTCATTTTAAATACTTGAATTTATTTTATTAATTTCAATTTTTAAATAATGGTTAATGATATTTATTAATTTCAGTTTCTCAATCATTCAGCCTATCCTATATCATATTCACTTAGCCTATCCTTCAGTTTGTCGAATAGCCTGTTCCCTAAACCTATACTCAGTATTCTATTCCTGTAGGATTTATTCCTACTCTTAAAAACTATCCATCTTAACCTATATATCCTATTTCTTTATCCTGTACATAACACTTCAATCCATAAGCCTATACTCCAATACATTAGTCAAATGTGCCAACAGATCCACTATAACAAACCTAGTCAGATCTAGTCAAACACAGTCACAAATTAGACATTTCTGAGGTACGTGGTACAAGTTTAAAGATTTAAATAGCAATGCATTCTTTTTTATGGTTTTTAACTGATTTTTTTTTATACAAAATGCATATGTTATGATGAAACATTTTGATTGACAAGGGTATTAAGGGATGATATGACAAAGTATCATTATAACAGGGATTCCGTAGTTATTCACGATCTCAGTCAGGGTTCATACCATGCCATCATGCCGAAGCTCATCATTTTTGAATGTGACTATTCCACATAACCATCGAGCTTATTATTACCAAGTATTGTGTTGTAGGAAAGGTTCATTACTATTGAATGTTGTAGGAAAGGTTCATTAGTGTTGAACGTTGTGTTCATTAATGCTAGATAAAGCTTGAATGCGTCGAAAAGCATTGCTCTATTTCTAGAAACCCTGAACGCCTGAGAAATCCTCCTTAAGGCATGCATGGATTGTAATAAGGAGAGCAAACCGAACACGTAAACAAGCATTTGCTTTGTTTCTGGAACCCCAAATGCCTAAGAAACCCTCCTTGGGGTGTTTGTGAAGCGTAATAACGAGAGCTACGAGTATGTTGACAATGGAAATGTCAACATACGAGTCTTAAGGGAAAAATTACAAAGGACCAGCCAAGCATTAAGAAGGCGATTCCATTTAAGGAAAGCAGTTGTTTTCACTCCAGCAGAGACGATAAATTTAAGGCAAAAGAACGACATCCAAGTCAGCGTAGGACCAGGTAGTTTTTTTCAAAAACCTTGGTCAATTTTTCTTAAAGAGCAGGGTAAAAGTAAAATAATTCTCATGGAAAATAGATCCAAACCGGAACAAATTGATATTTCTAAATTGCATAAAGACTGTGTAGACATCCTTAGCGCAAAACAGTGGTTAGTTTTTCTAGAAAAATTTAATGACCACAATAAGTTAACAACGAGGGAAGTTGCTTGTTCTTTCTTTGGAGAGAGAGCCATGGTAGGGAACCTATCCTTTAGAGTATCAGAGGATACAATTGCCCAAGCTATAGGCATAATTCCAGAGGGAGATAAATATTTCAAAACTAAACAGTTTAAGGAGAAATCCTAGACACATTTTGTATCTAAATCAAGAGTATCAGTAGTTAATTGGAAGAAAGGAATTCCTAGGAGTTGGCTTGTTCATCCTTGGGATGAAATAGTCTATGTGATTCAAAAATTCATAACATGTGAGGGTAGATACATCATAGAGTTTCTTTATCATATTAGATTGTTGATGCATCTGAGGGGAGATTGTGTTACAAGTTTACCTTATTATCTTCTGTAGAGTTTAACTAAGATGTCCAAAACTATACAAAAACAAATAAGTAACATGGATAGGAGCTTATATCATTTTGGCTTGGTGAAAATTTTAATTGAGTTTGAATTGCAGAAGATAAGATCATCCTGGAAAAGATTTATGGTTGCTAATGAATTTATAATAGATGAAGAGGAACAAGAAGGGCAACAAGATCTAGAATTATTGGTTGATGTGGATGATGTAGAAGAAGAATTTTCAGAGCACATACCTAATACCTCTGCTCCATCTAGTAGCAATGTAAAAACCAAAAAAATGGTAAGGGAATAAACTGAGAAAGCTGAGAAAGATAAGGTTTTTACCACCTATGAAAGGAGGTCTAGGAAGACTAAATTTGGACAAAAAGGGAAAACATTGCAAGAAGATAACATCTTACAACATCCTCAGTATGATTATATACAGGAATTGGAAACAATGGGCAAGGAGGAAGAACCACAGGAACAAAAAAATTTCAGGCAAAAAGAAAAGGAAATTGGAAAGGAAAATTGAAAAATTACAGCAACAACTTATGGAGTTTGAAATTCTGGAAAGAAATGTGAAGAAAGAAAATGAAACACTTAGAACACAAAGTAAAAAGTTTTGGGATGAAAATGAGAAGTTGAAGAAGAAGGTGAGGAGACTCCAAGCCTATAAGGTTCAGATTGGTAAGAGGACCTATAAATTATACGAACAGAAGAAGGCCATCAAAACTAAATACCAAATTTTGAAAACTGAATACAAGGCCCAGATGAACATCGATGCTTTCCTCCAGGCAGCAGAGGCAGAGGCAGAAGCAAAAGTAGAGGGAAGGGTTTGACATGTTAGAATTCATTTGCATGAGGACATGCAAACTCTTGTGTTTGGGGGAGATGTTGGTACCAATTTATGACTGATTATTTTATGTAAAAACCCTCTTTTATTCATCATTTTCCTTTATTTAGCCTTTAAATTTCCTCCATATTCCTTAGAAACTGGTTGATATAATGTTATTTCCACTAGTTTTATCTTGGAATTAATCTTAGGAATTTGTGTGTTAAAATTGAAAATTTCCAGAAAATTACAAGTTGTTGTAACTTCCTGTAATGGCTCCATGGTTTGACATGTTGTAGGACAGGTTGGAAAATTTGAAGACCTAGGGTTTGATCCTAAATGTACAAGGATGGTGGAATACTTATCCACTCTCGGATTTGAAGATTATAGGTGGTCATTCAACACTGGTCAAACCCAACCATTTTAGTATAAATTCCAGATTTTCTGAACAAATTTTGCTATTTTTGTGATTTTTCTCAAATTGAGGATCTGAACTAATTCGACATCCTTTGATGTAATTGTTAGGATTTCATTAGGATTATGAGGAGTACGAATAGATTCTTATTGTGAAGATTTAGGATAAATAACTCAAAAGGAGAATTATGTAGTTTAGTAGTTGTTGATACATGAAAAACTTGGGAACGCAATTTATGTATTTTTTATTTCCAGACTTGAATACAGAGATACAGTGTTGGAGTCCATATTTATGTTTCAAATCCAGTAATTGTCTTCATTTGAATTAGTCTAAGATGTGCTTGCAAAGTGTGGAGGACCCCCACTACAAAGGTGGTACACTTTTCCTTGAATTCTCTTTTACAATTACATAGATAAATCTGATACTTGGAATTGTCATTCAATTGATATGTTGCAAGTTTACAAAATTGGAAATTGTTAATTGAAGAGATCCACATTTGTTGTGAAAGAGTTTTGTAAGAAAACCTCAATTGATATTCATCTCGAAATTGACAATTGTGCTTGCTATTTCATGGTTTTTATCTCATAGCTTGATCTATAGTTTGTTGTTCATTAGTTATGATTTGTAGTTGCAGAGCTCAATTGGTAGTTTGTTGACTGAACCTTGTAAGAGGTTCCACTATTGTTGATCTCTAAAGCTACATATTTCATTCACTGTTTTGTGTGATAAGTAATTAGGACTCTCTTTTCCATATAGACAATTAGATTTGTTTCATTTAAGTAAATGCTTAAGTGTTAAATAAACAAAGAGAAACCTTTTGTAAAAGAGCATTATTGATTTTTCCACATTATGCTAACATTTAGAAACTAAATCCTTCTAGATCTATATATATTAGATAGTGCCTCTAAGTGTACCTACTCAGGTTGACAGAGAAATTGAAGCCTGATTTACATCAGTAAGTAAGGCCCAATAATGTTGTTGCTTGCAACGCTACTTTCGATTCTACAATTATGCTGACCGGTTCATTGAGCCTAGAGGATTTGTAGCAATACCTCTAAGGGTATTCCTCTAGCCAATGACATGCCCTGTGGATCCATGGGTAATACACCTTCGCCCAATGTTCTTGCATATGTAGTGGGGATCATACAAATTGAAACTCTTGGAGCCGAAACCAAAATTCTTCAAGTCCTTGGCCTCGAAATCCACATCCTTCAAGCTACAGATCTCGTACAATCCAATCTGCAAAGGAAGAGTAGGCCATGATGCCTTCTTCCTCCTGTGCAGTCCTGCTGAAAACCCTGTGGAGATGTGGTATGCAACCTCTTGCATGACTAACTTGTCTGTGGACAACCTCGGTAGCTCATGCAGATGATTCTCTTCACTAAACATCCTGATGAAGGTGCCATTAGGTGAGGCATACCAATCTATAATGTTGAGCAATGCCTGCATCACTTCTTGGGACATGCGAGGTGGATCATGTTCGAAGATCATCTTGTAAACCAAGGAGATGAAGTGGTCAAACAACCTTGCCATGACTCATCGGTAGCTGTACTCAGAGAGAAATTGCAATAGATGTTCATATCATCATCTGATGGTGTCCATGTCCAACCCATGCCAGAGAATTGTTTGTTCGGCACAAATTGCATCAAGAAGGTATGCATAAATAAAGAATCTTGCTTGCTTGTCCTTAGGCGGACTCCGAGCATTAGACACATTGCCTTTCAGCTGAAAAGCCAACATATCTGATGATTTGAAAGGAAATCCTTCATTTTCCAACTAATCCAACATAACCACCCAACTCTATGGAAAGGTCTCTGTGCTCTCTTGACTGTACAAGCGACATGCAAAGATGAACAAGAGTTGCTATGCCTTCCCGAGTGACTTAGTCATGTAGACCTGGTTGGGTGTCACCTTGAACTTCGATGTATCTTTTACCCAACGCTTCATAATGTCTCTTGTGTTCACATTGTATTGGGATTGTATAAGAGTGCAACCATGTGGTTCACTGGTTGTGGCAAGTGATATATCTGATGGTAGTTTTCCAACCTGAAGGTGACAAGTTGTGTTCCACTGGTACTGATCAATGTCATCGTCTCGGGATGGGTATGTGAGACAATCCAGTGAATGATATTCGTGCATGGGAAGGCATGGTACTTGCATGCAACCTTGTATAAGCCTGATTTATGGATGTTGACATAGAGTTGTCGATCTTCAAGATCTTCCTTGAAACTGCTTGCAAATATGTCCTTATTTCCTTCCATGTAATCTTGATGTCCTTATCTATGAACATATGCATGTTTGCATAGATGGGAAAGTTCATTGGCACCTGTTCAACTACATCTCTAGTATTTTTCTTTATAGTATCCTTTGATCTAGCTCTCTTGGAAACCATGTTGCCTGTACTGTTGAGAGATTGCTCAACAACTGATGTACCTGGAGACAGAGCAGACACTCACAACAAGAAAATGTCATCTTAAAAACAAAATCACTTCAAGGACCGATCATGCAACAAATTGGGTAACCGTTGGGCAATATTGTGTAGCTGTGACTCTCGGAGGTGAGGGACTATCAGCTAGATTTTCACATTGGGCAGTCCTAGCTACCAATGAGAGGTACTGATGACAAAACAGTGCATAGTGTAGTCCAATGTGGCTTGCTATGGACTGGAATTGTGTAATGTGTAGTTCAGTCTGGCTCAATGCTGGTTGGAACTACACATTACGCAATCCCAATGGGCAAGACTTAGGACTGACTCCTGGAGCTATGTAGAGCACAGCTGGAGCCAGTCACTAGCAGCCTCCGAGCAATTCCTGGAGCCAAGGCAGAGCCTTGAGTTCCAGAAATGCATAGTGCATGTTGGGAAGCGCATGTTGGGAAGCGCTAGATCTGAGCCAAGGCAGCCCACATCTGCCCAAGGGCAACTTGAAAACAAGTATATCTGAATTCATGAGTGAAGTATGGTGCAAATATAAGTGAAATGTAATGCATGCAATCAAAATAAATGTAGGACTTAGTCAAACAGACGAACGACAAAGCTTGTGTGGAGAGTCACCTCAACATCGACTGTTAGTGCATAAACCGGGTTATGCATGATGTGCTTAAGAAAGGCAATTCAAAACTTGAAGCAACACTTCTACAAGTTAAAACAAAGCAAAACTCTAGTGATCGTTGAATAAAACATGCAAAACAACATTCACACAAGCTAAGGAAACAAAAGCGACATAAAAAGCAGTAAAAGACTTGAAAAGCAAAACTTACCTGGAAAAGTTGTGTCGATCGTGTCAAAGGTTCCTAGATGCCTCGGGAATGCCAGAGCTCCAAGATCAAATGTGCAAATGAGCTCTTGTAGCGTCCATTAAATAGATTTGAACGATTCAGGGTTTATGACACGCATGCCAAAAATCTAGGAAAAAGCGACAAGGGGCGACAATTTTCTAAAATTAACTAAAGTGTAACACCCAATGATGAAAATAGATCCCTATTTGGAGGGAACCGGGCAACCTATCGACACATGCATTAAACAACAGTTGAAGGAATGCATTTGCAAATTCCTAGGTTGATTGGCTCTAGCTACCTCTCATGCTTTTGGCAGTTTCTCAGCTGAAGACAAGTTGTCAGTTGGGTTTGCGTAGTTCTAGAGCCAAAGCTCACTATTGGGATGATTTGCACATTTCTTGAGAGCAAGGCTCACTGCTTGGCTGCACTGCGCAATTCTCGAGAGCAAGGTTGGCTGCCCTTTAGGACTGCATAGTTTCCCATGGCAATGCAAGAACCAGATACAACCATGCCACATGGGTCAACTTGTGTTTAGACAACAAAACCAGTAATCAACACAAGTTGTAAAGCGAAAGATAAATTCAAATGAAAACACAAAGTATTTGGGCAGTGCAAGACAAACTGCTAAGATTTTAGGAGGGAGGCTCCAAAACAAAGGGAAGGCAAAATTTTGGAGGGTGGTTGTAGCCACTACAACAGGTTGATGTTGAGGTGTGCTTTGTGACAAGGAAGGACAAGTTGACTTTGGGAGACATCTACAAAGTCAGCTACTATTTATGGTTGTAAACTCTCTCCTATATTTTTTTATTTTATTTTATTTTATTTTTTTTTCGGAGAAAAAAGATGTAACTTTTTATTAAGAGAGTAAAAAGTTACATATTCCAGTTTTCAAAACGAACCACCAGAGGGTGGATCCACAGTCTGAGTAATTCTTCCCGAAACATAGAAACAGGGGAAAAACAGAGTATGTGGGGGACCCAAAGGGCGTCCTCCAAATATCAGAAAAAACAGCAAAAAAAAGTACGCAGACAGTGTAACATATCTGCTGCTGTTAACAAAAAAGGTCATCCAATCCTGAGCACAGGATCCACGATTATACATCTTTGTACCCCATCAAATAAAAAGGACACAGTGACCTCCTTCGAAGAAGGAAAACAACCACGAAAAAACATATTACTGATATATATGGTCCCGACATAATGGAATGATATAAAAGACAGCTACAGCAAGCCAATAGAAGATGTGTGTTGACGCCGTCGGGGAGCATGTTAAAGAGCCTAGATAACTGAAAGTGCTGTAGCTGGAGACGAAAAGAAAAGAGACTTCAAAAAGGTGGATCAAAGGGAGGCAGCATTGATGTAGTACTCTGCCCCTGCTGAATTTCTTCTACAGACCAATTCCCCATAGCTTGTTGTAGGCCAGATTTAGAAAGCTGGTCTGCTGATGAATTATGTTCCCTGTAAATATGGCAGATAGAAACACTGTTAAAATGTGATTTTAAAGATGTAATATCATCAAGGAGAGTCTTCGAAATCTGATTTTGACATATAGATTTGCCATTGACCCATTTAACAACATTCATGGAGTCTCCGAAAATTTGAATGGTCCAGATGTTCTTTTTTAATGCCCAGCACACGAGGAGACGAAGAGCAGCCAATTCAGCATAGTTATTTGTCCCTTGACCCAGACCCACAGAAGCTTTGAAGGAATGATCTTGGTTAATATGAATACAAATTCCAGCACCTGCTTTGTTTTCTTGAGATGCCCCGTCGAAAAAAGCCCAAGGGATACCCTCCTTGATGACTGGGGGGTTGTTTCTGTTTTGTTCCTTTTTAGGTTCAGGCGGAGGAATGGAAGAGAAAATAGCAACACAGTTTGTTGCAATTGATGAAGTGGGTATATCCTGGTCTTGAAATATACTTTTGTTCCTGGCGAGCCATATACCCCAGAAAAAGATGGGAGGAAGGTTTCTGAGATTTCCATCAGGATGATTATTCCACCAATTTTTCCAAGCTTCTTCAATAGTAGCAGCCTCCCATTTTTCTTTTAGTTTTAGTAGATCTGATATCTCCCTCCATAATTGTAATGCGAAAGTGCAAGAATTGAAGAGATGGTTTATGGATTCCTCATTTTGCTTACAGAGGGGACATCTCCCTGGTCCTATAAGGTATCTGAGCTGAAGAATGTCCCATGTTGGGACCTTTTTTCTTAAAATACACCATAAAAAGATCCGGGCTTTCATAGGACATTTGAGTTTCCATAAAGATTTTGACCACCACTCCGGAGCAGACCAGCCTTTCTTCTCCATGAGAAAAGAGTAGCCCTCTTTTGGAGTGTATCCGCCTGTTTTCCCATGAGCCCATATCAGATTGTCTTGATCATTATTTATTCTAACATGTGAACGATGGAGTTCATTGATGTACGAAGACCATTCATGGTGCCATCTGATGTTAAGACCCAGATCCTCTGCACTTTTCCATGCCTGTCCCCAGATGTTTGATTGACCCACATTCTCCACTTGGTTAAGGGTGTAAAGTCCCCTGCTTTCCAAATGTCTCAGAAGACCAGGGGAGAGAGCAAAAGATTCATTGCAGCCTACCCATGGATCCCTACCAATTTGTACATTTTTCCCATCACCAACTTTCCATGCCAGGCCATGTTCAATTACTGAGAAGCCTTCAATAGTGGCCTTCCAAATGACAGAGGCTTGTTTTGACTTCTTCTCTTTATTTCTGATCCAATCTTCCAGAGGAGTAGGATCTATGTATTTTCTTCTTATCACCCGGGTCCAGAGGTTTTCCATTGTGATGAGCCTCCATCCAGATTTGGCAGCCAGAGACAGGCTGAATTCTGGAAGTCTCTTTACACCCCATCCGCCCCAATCCTTCGGCCTTGCAATCTTGTCCCATCTCTCCTATATTTGTTAATACAAAGAGTATCCTGTTTTCCTATATTTTTTTGTGTTATGTTTGCACTCATGTATTTCAATGCCATGCTGAGTCATTGAATAGAGATTTTAGATTATGCTACGTGGATGTTATGGATCCTTTGCTTGTTTTGGTTGTGTGTGCAGGTTCTAATTATAACGCTTGGAGCTAGAATTGGAGCTTACAAGGGAGGAGGAGAAAAGGCTCGCTACAGATTCCACGTAGGCTTCTTTTCCATACTTTAATTTCTCTAAGGAAAAATTCTTTCTTTTTGTCTTCTGTTGTTCTAGATCAAACCACTAGATCTAGGGAATTCACTTTTGTCCGCAGTCGTAAAAATTACGCATAACAATATTTACCAAGTGTTTGATAGTTTTGATTGTCAATGACTTCCTATAAAGATCAAGTAATGGTTTAAAAGAGGACATTTAAAAGATTGAGCATGTACTATTTATTTATTTTCAATAAGTCTATAGAAATTTGTATAAAAGATTTGTATGCATTATTATCCAGAGGTCCTAATCTTGTTCTACTATATAGGTACTATTAACATTCTACTCATATGCATGGCGACTACTTCCATTTTTGAATAATTTTGCAAATGGTCGAATTCTTTCAAAGCTCCAATAGAAGGTGAAATCAACACTTCCTAAAGACAAAGAAATCCTCTACAACAATAGTAATCAAGGAAAATAATTTAGGAATATAAACAACACCCTTACAATTTCGATCTTGAGCTACGAGTTTGTCTCCTATGCTTAATGAAATAACATCTTTTAAGAAATCATAGGTTGTATACCTCCAAATTTAAAAGCTCAAAATGAAATACTTTGATAATAAAATCTAGCTTTGATAAAAGAAGTTGAATAATTGAAGGAAGAGAATTAGAAGTTTCGTCAAAGAAATAAGGTACTCAAAGCTAAGAGTAAGAATGTAAAGGTAAAACTACTGCAATGCAAGTCAAGGAAAGAATGATAGCCATCATACTAGAGGAGGTGAAACACAGTTGGTAAGGTTTACTTTTTAACGCTTTCAAATTTTGTTAAAAAATTTCATTTAGAAAGATGACGATAAAAATACCTTTTGTGTGTCCAAATTTAAAAATAAAATAAAATTAAGGTTAGAAACCTCAAAATTTTCAAGGCTTAGAAGCTAATATTACATCCTACTCACTTGCTAATATACCATATTCCACTATAACTTTTTCTTTTATAAACTTATCCTAGTTTAAATTTCCTAGATTCCTAGCCTAGATCCATAATTTTACCTTCATAACCCTAATTTGCCTTATATGCCATCCAAAATTGCAGGAGAATAAAAGGATTGTGGATATATCGAGTTTGACCATCATGAAGAAGTTTTACAATGTCCTCTAGTTATAAGAAAGCAAGTTCAAAATATTGCTACAAGATTGTTTCATAAAGATGCACTAAATTTTGCAGTACCACAAAATGTCAATTTCAAAGGTAAATTATGATGAGGAATGCTTTGTTTTTGTCTTGTGCCTACAAGGAGATTTTGTTGTGGTGACTATAAATATACTATATCCATTATTGAAAAATAATACATTGTTCTCGGGCATAAATATACTTTGTAGTCCTTGAGAAGAATTATGCTCAGTTTTGGAAGCACAAGCATACCTTGTTTTGATAAGTTACTCTGATTTTGAGAGAAGGAAAGTCTCTATAATTGATGGAAATGATGCTTTCTTTTTTAATGAATAAGAGACCATGGAAATACTTTGTCTTCAACGAAGTTCTAGTATTCATAGTTGACATGACATAATGCAATATAAGTTATTAAAGAGTGCTCAATTTTGAGAAAAATAGTGCTTTGTTTTTTAAGAAGTGAATGTCTTGTTTTCAAAAAAATGATTCCCTATTTTTGAAGTGGAAGATGCTCAATTTTTATAAAAAATAGTGCCTTGTGTTTAAAGAGGATAATGTCTTGTTTTCACGAAGAATAGTGTCATGTTTTTAAGAGGAAAATGACATGTTTCCAAGATAAATGACGCCCTGTGTGTTGAAGTGGAAAGTGTCATGTATTCAATAAAATCGACGCCTTGTTTTTTAGAATGAAAAAATATTGCTTTCAAGAAGGATAAATGCTTTGATTTCAGAAAGACAATGCCTTATTTTCAAGGAGGAGGATAGTCTACAGGATGCCAAAAGAGATACTCTGTTTTGAGGAAGAAATACTTCGTAAAAATGACCATGAAAATTATGAGAGATTCTACTCTGTTTTTCAATGAAAATATCACCTATAGGAATGCATGATGGAAACCTACAACAATGGAATAATTCTCCTCAAATCAAAATATTTATTTTGAAATAGAGGAATGATGGTATGAACAAAAGTTTGATACAACAAAATCATTGTTTGATAAACTCATACAAAGAGCATTTGTATAACAATATGTGCTCGATTTAAAAAAAAAAAACCAAGTGTTGCCACCTACAATAATAATGAGAAACAATTGTGATGGAAATGAGGAGTGTTACGTGTCATACATTTTTTCTTATTCAAGATGAGTACAAAATGAAAAATCTATGTTGATATAGGGCAACCATTGAAATGGCATGCTTCAAATCAAGCTTGTTCAATATGTTTTCATTCCAAAACAAAATTTGAATGTGAATGAAAATGTTCTTTGGAACAAGAGAGGACATTCTAAAAAGTTTTAAAAGCAGTGAAGGGTCAAGTGCTATCACACAAGAATCGACACTCGCAAACTTGTGGTTGTTACATAGGAACCAACCACAAGAAGCTCAACTTTAGAGTTAGGAATTATAAGGCTAAGGTTTGTTTTTTAAATTCAACTAGGCATGCCTTGAATTTTTCAAGTGTTCGTAAACAAAACAAATTAGTTATGAAGAGAATGATGCTAGTTATGATGATATTTTTGAGAAATATGATGGACAACCACAAGAACATTTTGAGGAGCCACAGGTACAATTTGAACATTCACAGGTACACTTTGAGTAGCCATATGTACAATTTGAGGAAAGCGGAAGGTTTGAAGAAAAAGGAATATTTAAACTTGAGGAAGATGTAAACTTTCATGATGAAAACAATCTTGGAGAGTTAGCATAAGATGCAAAGGATCCATAAATAAATTTCGTTGCATGAGAACATGCAACATCTCTACTTTGGAAGAGATGTTGGGTGTATTTTTTGTGGTTATTTTTTCTTAGCATAAGCCCAAAATTTGGCTTAACACATGCACTTTATACTTCATTTTGGTTCCAAAATTCATGGAAAAGGTGTTTAAGTCATCCTCTTCTAAATAATGAATTTTTGATAGTAAAAGAATTGCATTAAAGAAAAAATCTAACCAAGAAATTACTAAACTTTTTGCAAATGCTCATTCTTTTGAATATATGCAGGACAACTAGGCAAAATCCAATACATGGTTTTTGTTCCTTGGGACTGTTGTGCTATACAACAACTCCCCATTTCATAAATTTTTTATACAAAATTATAATATGAAATGGGTCCCTTTTAAAATAAACTTAGATGTGTAAATAAATGGTATTAACCCATCATAAGAAAAACCCTTATCAAAAGACTTAAGGTAAATGAACTATTTTAAAAAGCCTTTTGAATAGAAATAAAGTGGGTCTTTAAAATATTATAAAATTCTTCGTTATTACGATAAAGCGATCGGAAGACCGCATATCGCAACAACAAAATAAGCATACGTAAAACACACCCTCTCTGATCCGAAAAGGCAATCGCAATCGGATATCGAGGAAGTCAAATGACCAACCACATTGTAATAGAGCTCCTTAATTTCTCCGATGCGATAAAGCATATTGTCATCGGCAATCAGCAATAACAAGTCAACACATGATTGAAGGCATACTCGAATCCTCCAATGTGATAAGGCATATCGCAATCGGCGATCAGTGAAATCGCATTGACACAGTAATAAAACCCAAATCCCTTCCCCGATTGTGATGCATTAATAAGGCGCATATCTCGAGAGTATATTTAAAAGGTTTGCATGCATTGTATCACCTTTCGGTGATTAGAAATGTTTAAAACAATCATTAAAGCCTTTCCTTACACGTTACCGATCGTCGATTCGCAATTTACCTCTGATTATCCATTAAAGAAATCTAAGCCACGGTTGAATGAATCATTCAGCATATAAACAACATGATGGACATTTAAAACCTCCTTTACCATGATTGACAGGTTAAATGGCTAACCAATGAAGCAATTAAGGTGAGATCTTTTCTTTAGATTTTATCCGCGGCCATCTTACTATAATCTGTTATCACTTGCTAATCGACGTAACTCTTTTTCATTATCATATTGGTCTGTAGCAACATCTTTCTGTATCACGCTTTTTCCAATCGCTTGCACAGAACTTCGCTGAAATAAGAAATTTGAAACAAATGGGAAAGAAATAAAAGAAATCCGCAGCAACAGTGCAGCCAGCCAAGGATCCCGGACCAAGCAAAAAAGGGTTAATCTCAAACACTACGTGCCTCGGTCTTAGAAACATTAGCTGAGAGAGCATCTACAATCTGATAGAAGCAGAGGAGCCTGAGGAAATATTAGAAGAAGCTACAGTTGACTCAAGTAACAAATCGGAAGCATCGCTCAAAGATCTAGCTTGTTCATATTTGCACAGAATCGCAGCATGAGAAAAAATTCTCCCATACACTGACATAGTGAGATGGGTGGTAGAGGAAATTCCAATTTCGAACAGAACATTTTGCATAGTTGACAGGAGAATATTTGGCTCGTTTTAGCCTGATGATCTAAGGAAAATGTATCACTTACCTGAGCCTGAAAAGCCGTACAACAAAGCCTTCCTTGAAAAATTTGCAAATGAAAACGAGTCATAATTGGCCCCAATTAAACAGTGGAGACATAATCCGGAGAAGCACAAACACGAATAATTAGGTAAGTACTCTATGGACTCATTGGCTTCTCTTTACTGTTATGCCGGGTGTTGAGCCCTGAACTTGCATCTTTCCTACACAATTTCCTAGACTCTTTCCATTCACCTAGACCTCCTAAGTTATCAACATCATTGCATATTCATCATAAAAGAGCATTTAAAGTGGTTTTTTAACTATGTCTTTGTGTTTGTTGTTTGAATTAGATTTTTGCTTATGAGCAGCGGAATGCAGCCACTTTTCGCAGCTGGTTCAACTTTCCACAGCCGTTTTTGTTAAACTCCAGGTTGTAGGCGTCACCCGGCAAAACTAAACATATGGGCAAGCGAGAAATGACCTGTACACCTTTGTTAGCATAGTTTCATAGGAAAACATTTGTGAGTTTCTTGTCATAAATAGCGCATTTACAAACGCATACAGTTAGTCTTTTTGCTTAAGTTGTTGTGCCGTGACACTAATACCACTGTGATAACGTTGTTTTGAGATATAAAAGAAGACTCTGTTTTACATGATTGCGTGAGCATAATTCTTGATTGATAGCCTGTTGACCGAGGTTGTGCAAAGGGCCCTTGCACACTGAGGTTTTGTTCCTTTATTGTTGTACAATTTTATGCAGTGTGTTAGTGTCAGTCTTTCCAACCTTCCTACAGTGATCAAATATGCTCTTACAAAGTGATTTTGAAGTGTTAAGGTCAAATTTTGTCATTTCAGTGAGTCTTCAAGCAAAATTTGGTCACTAGGCATTAGGTCTAGGGTTTGCTTTCACTCCTTCTAAAGTTGCCCAAATGTCAGTCTATGTCATCATTCAGCTGAGTCTATCATCATTCATAGGGTTTTCATTATCATGTCAGTGTCTAATGAGTCATTTTACATCTTGTTCATGCTTCAGTTGTGCCTTGGCAAATTCATTTCCCTCTCCTAGGGTTTTGAAGCCAATTTCTCTTGGACGGTTAAATCAATGGAAAAAATTGTTTCCTGCTGTTCATACACCTTCCCCTATCCTTAAATTACCTTATCAAAAACTTCCCATCCCTTAGATCTGCCAAATTCCTCATTTTTCCACAAACCCTAGTTTCTAGCTACAACCTGGCAATTTTCTAGGTTGGGCCTGTGTTTTGCCCTTTTGGACCCTTTCCCCTCACTCAATATCTGATATTCCACTTTCCCCTGCTCCCTAACATCCCTCCCTACTCCAAAAAATTTCCTCAAGAATTTAGAAGCCCCTTATCCCCTTCATTTCGCTCCATTTCGACAAAATTCCTCGTTTCACACATCGGGGCCAGTTTCACTCAAATGATGTTTCAAATCCATCAAAGATGAATTTTGGGAAACTGAGAGAGGTTTTTGTCCAAAACATGCTAAAGAAGAAAAACCTCCTTCATTTTTTTCACAGGTGTCATAGTTTTAAAGAAATGTCAAAAATACCGGCGAGAACGAAGGTTCTCCAAGGACGGTTGGCCAAAACACAAAAACGAAGGAAAACGCCCGATCCACTCCAAATTTTGGCCAAAGCCTCTTTTACTGAGCATGGTACTTGATTGGGGACTCCCAGCCCAAATTTCAATAAATTTGGAGAAAATGTTGTCATTTGTGAATTTTTTGGGAATTTTACAGGTTTTGGCCATTTGACTGGTCTCACCCTGCGCGCGACCAGTCATGGGGACAGCTCAGAACGGCGAAAACTCTACATTTTTGGAATTTTCATGCAAAAATACACTTTCCTGTGGATGGGTTTCAGATTTTATGAAGATTTGGGCTCCCAAAAGCTCAAAGTACATGCAAATTTTGACTTTCTGCCCCTTTTTTGAGTTGCAGAAAGCTGCCTTGGGAGAAATGACTTTTGAGGGGTCAAATCAACTCCAAATTCAGAAATTCCAGTGGGGTTGGAAATTAGACTCACATACCTTTCCAATGAGCTATCTTGCACCTGATTTGGACACCGGGAAGGCCCTCAAACAGAGCTGTCAATGCGCGCAACCAGTCAAAGTGAGGGGCGCGACCACTCAGGGAAATTTCACTGTTTTGACCAGTTCGGCCAGCAAAACACTGTTTTTACTTTGGTTGACTTTTGAGGCATGTAAATGATGGATTTTTGTGTAATTTTCATGGCACTTAGATACTTTTACTCTCCTTGAACACTTCTAGAAGTTTCCTTGATGTAAATGGTAAATATTTAATGCATGGATAGGTTTCCTAAGTTTTAGAGGCAAGTTGTTTTGACTGCCTATTATCTAGTGATTAGTTTAGAATTAGTTGAAACAGCTCCTAGGAAGCTGAGCTCGACCCCTAGAGGTGGGGAAAGGAGTTAGATCTTCTATATTATGCCTTCTCTTACTCATTTTCGGTTGGACTCTTGAGGGAGAAGCTCTATTGTATATTTTACTTGTATCTCTGCAATTTGAGGAAAAGGAAGGCCAGGGTTTTGCAGACATCATTGGGGATTCTTGTGGACTCTTGTGTTGATGGTGTGTTCTCTTATTGTAATTGTAAGTGTGTTTATGTGTTCCATCTCTTATTCTATTGCTGCTAATTAAACAAAAGAAGTGATAAAGTTTGAATGAATTCATGCATGTCATGCTCAGCTTTCAAATTTGTTAAATGTTTATGTTTTCCACTGTCTAAAGAGGATTCAAAGTCATTGTTTGCCCTCTTTAGCTTCTCCTCTTTCCTCCTTGATCATCCATCTCAGCTAAAAGCATCAGCACAAACTCCTACCTTGCCCCAAAAACCCACCTGCAAAAACTGAGCTTAATCCCTGCACCCTAAATTGTAGATCCTCAACTTGCCACCAAAAAACCCCCAAATCAACTTTCAAATCAGTTTACTAGCCTAATATCTGTGTTACCTTGATTGGTCATCTCTTCCCATTGAAAATTTAACGAGATTTACTAGAGAGAGCCTTCTCATACCCCGTAGGGCTAGCTACGAGGTGAAATGGTTTGATGTTGCCTTGAAGGTTTGCCTTTCTCAGCCTGAGGTGAAATCTCAAGCGCTAACACTATGAACACTGCAATCGGTAGGAACCAAACCCATCAAATCTACAGAACTGCATCTGAGGTTGTAGCATAATAGGAATGCATCCGGGCATGTGAGGGGCTACCTGAAGGGCCACCCCCTCATGAGGTCTAAAACATCTCACACACACCCGCGAACCACTAGTATAATCTGTTGCATCACTAGACCATTAAGTGTATGGATCACGAACATGAAACAACCAAGTCAAAGGGAAATGTTGAGTCCCTTTTCTTGATCCGAGGTGCCGAACAAGAATGGAAGCCGGAACCAAGATACACCGCCCTCTAGGTCATTCTTCTAGAATAAATGAGCTAATGTCGACATAATAGGGCATGTGATAGGGGAGGAAGTGAGGATCCTCAACTAAGGCACGAGGGGAAATAGTAATGTGATTGATGGACTGACACCAGGGACAATAGGAAAAGGGGTATTGAGGGAAAAACTGATGACTTCCCTTGTCATAGCATAAAGTGCATGGTTGACCTAGCAGTGACTGACTCAACTCCGGAGGGGACGGGGACAGTATGAGTTGAGGCCAAAATGGGCAACACAGGGTGAACGGTATGCAAAGATGGATGGAATACTATGACATGATAGAATGGGACGTGAAATAGAATCCATGGATGCAATGTTGACTCATCGCGGATGCTCTGAACAAGGGTGACTCAATGACGTTGTCATACAGAATAGGCCCACTGGGGACCATGAAGGCATGAGTAAATGATGGTTACTCATGACGAAAATCGACACGTGAGAGTACAAGTATTAAGGGAAGGTGGTCCCTAAGGTACAAGTTTCATGTGTGAACAAATTCGATTTTGAGAGGCGACAAAGTGACCCTTATTGGAAAAATGACTTCCTGGCGAAGTGTCAAATCATCAAATGAAATGATGCAACCTACCTAAATGCATGACAAAAACAAATACGCGCATATCAATGGGAGATTCTATGGGTAAAATTTCTTAAGGTAGAGTGCATTACGAGGATTAGGAAGGAGTTGGCCTTCAAAATCCTCCAGTAGATATGGCCCCTTACTTAAGTCCTTATGAATGAAGTAAGGTCCTAGCCATAGTGATTCAAACTTCCCATGTCCCAGGGTATCATGGGCCAGGTCATACACCAGAATAATATCACCTTCATGGAAGGCACGAGGGGTGACTTTTCAGTCATATTGAGCTTTGGTGCACTTTTTGTTCGCTTCAATGGTTTGCAAAGTAACATGACTATCTTCAGAGGTGTGTTCAAGCATGACAAATCTTTGCTCTAATGGTTGGGTTTCAAGGAGAAGTTCAACAACTAAGTGGAAGGAAGGGATCTCACACTTGATTGGAAAGACTACCTCCTCACCAAAAACAAGGTGGAAAGGAGTGAACCCAATGGTGGTTTTCATTGAAGTTCTATAGGCCCACAAAGCTGGGAAGAGCATAAGGTGCCAGTTGGTCTTATGCTTATTCACCGTTCATTGAAGCATCGTTTTGAGAATCTTGTTGACTGGTTCAACCTGCCCATTACCTTGGGGGTAATAAGATGATGAATACTGGTTTTGGAAGCCCAACAGTGAGGATAGTTCACGTCATATGTCATCTTCAAAATGTCAGCCATGGTCAGAGACCAATTGTTTCAGAACTTCGAATCGAGTGATAACATGGTTAAAAAAGAACAGGGCCACGGTAGTCGCCACGTTATTGAATGTTAGCATGGACTCAACCCATTTGGTAAAATAGTCAACTGCTATGATAATATACTTATGGTTATTAACGGATGGTGGTCGACCCTCCATAAAGTCAATAGCCCATTTACAGAAAGGACCAACAACGATGACGGGATGGAGGGGAGTCGGTGGAGCTCTTGCCTTTGGGGAAAAAGGTTGGCAATTGGGGTAGTGTTTGACTGCCTTAATGCAATCACTGAAGAGAGAAGGCCAAAAGTAACTAGCGCGCATGACTTTCTAAGCAGTGGCCATATCAGAGAGGTGACCACCATAAGCGCCATTATGATAAGCATTTAGCACTTGCTCTGCTTCAGGATGGGTGAGACAACGATAAAGTATAGAATCCACACTGCGACGATAAAGGTCATCACCAATGAGGAGGTAGAGAAGGGCCTAGTATCGAATTCTTCATCGATCACCACAAGTAAGATGGGGGGAAAACTTTTGGGATAAAAAATATGTGAGAATATCTTTGTACCAAGGATCGTTTGAAGTGATGACAAATAAGTGTTCATCTGGGAGCTTGTCATTAACCGGTGGATCACGTGCACCAGTGGGTAATTCATAAATGAGTTCGATGAGGGCCAAATATTTCTTACTCTTATGCTTGACAAAATCAAGATCGAATTCCTGGAGGATGACGATCCAACATGCATATTTCCCATTGATGATCCGTTGACTCAATAGGAAGGTCATGGAGTTGGAGTTTGTTATGACCCTGGTGGTACACGTAAGGATATAGTGATAGAGCTTTTGGACGAAGAACATGACATCCAGCGCCAATTTCTCTTCGTGAGAGTAGTTCACAGGGGGACCTACCAGGTTCTTACTAACATAGTAGATAACATGCTCATTCCGATCATCATCTTCTTGAATAAGGACCCTAGTGACCAAATGGGCGAAAGCTGAGATGTACAAGACAAAATCTTTGGTGAAGTCAGGGGAACTGATCAAGGGTGCAGAAGTGAGAGCGTGATTCAGGGCATCAAAAGACTGTTGACCATGGTCATCCCAAACAAATGGAATGGTTGAGTGAAGGAGTCTAAGAAACCCATGCGTGGTGGTTGCATTGTGAGGCACGAACCTGCGAAGGAAGTTGGATTTTCCTTGAAGGCTTTGTAACTGGTGCAAGGTAAGGGGAGGTGGAAGCTCAAGAATGGCTTGAACTTTCAAGCGGTCAAGAGTAATACCATCTTTCGACATAATGAAGCCTAACAGATGGCCGACAGGAACACAAAAAACACATTTCAATAGATTAAGATGAATGTTATACTTGCGACATCAGAGAAAAATGGTGCTCAAATCATGAATATGTTGTGCCCAAGACCTAGAATGAGTGGTGAGATCATTAAGGTAAGCAAGGATAAGGTGTGCCAAGTCACGAAAAAAGTATGGCATGGCCCGTTGAAATGTAGCTCCAGCATTCTTTAAGTCGAATGGCATGACCCGATAAGTAAAGGTTCCCCACGGACTAATGAACGTTGTCTTTAATTGATCGGCTCGATGGATATTGATCTGGTTATACCTAAAGAATCCATCCATAAAGGATAGAACCTCATGCCCCACACACTCATTAATGATCTGGTCAATAAAGGGTGTGGGAAAGTTGTCTTTCGTACAAGCTTTGTTCAAGTCGCGAAAATCCGTGCATACACGAATGGTGCCTTTCTTCTTGAGAACAGGAACCAGGTTGGATACCCATGTGGTATACTCAATGGGATAGATGAAATCAGCATGCTTGAGCTTGTCAATCTTGGATTTTATGGCCTCACGATGAGAAGGGTGGATGGCTCTCAACATTTGACGAACAGGAGTGGCATCGGGCCATGTGTCGATATGGTGTTCAACAATGGCGAGATCAAGTCTGGGCATCTCAAAATAAGACCAGGCGAAAACATCACAGAATTATTTGAATATCTTGGTGTAAGCTTCAATTTCTTTCAGGGTGCACTATGCCCCCAGGGTAATGTTTTCTTCAACCCCTGGTTTATCTGAAATGTTGATTTTGATAGTAGGAGAGATGTTGGCCATATTCCCTTCTTCGAAAGCATCTTGGGGAGGTATGGGATTTTGAAACCAATCAACTTCACCATGGATGAAGTCTTTTGATTCCACAACATACTGGTTGTGAGACTGTTGTGGCAAGAAACATGCACAATGGTGCATATCATCCCAAGGGTGACCAGGGGTAGATATAGCTTCCATGATGTACTCATCAGAATGGAAGATGGGTAGACAGGAGAAATACTAACTACATGATGCGGCGGTGATACCAGGTGCATCAACCTCAGAAATAAGGTTCACATACGCATCATCTGGAATGGTAGATGACGAGCTGGTAGATGGAGGATCTACAGATGTTGAGACCTAAGATTCTATTGATAAAGGTTTGATAGAAACGTGCGCAGCAACCTCAGAAAGGTTTGATTGTGAGGAACTCAAGGATGATGACAGGTAAAGGATGTGGCTTGTGGTGTCCGTCATCTTGACATCGGTGGGAGGGATAACGATGGTGGGACCAGAGTCCCCCTGTTCTGGTTGACTAATGGTACCAGAATCCAGAGGTAGAGGAGTAGATGATCCACTACGAGTGGCCTCGTATTCGCAAAGCGCCTCAAGGCAATCATGAAACTCATCGAGATGAGGGCAACAATGGGAATAGTGGATGTGATGATCACACAGGGAATAAGGGTGATTTGTGTGTAATGTTCTGGGTTTCTTGGGTGGACCCGGTAAGTTAGCATGGACTTCAGGGATATTTGACTCAGGGAATATTTCATGAACCAAATGTTTGAAATGAGGAAGCTCAAGACAATTATTAGTGGTGTGCCCAATAACTTTACACAAAGCACATGGAGGTGACGACTTTGGGACCTTAGGGGTTGGAGGAGCTTGGGGAGCCTTGTCCTTAGGTTCTTTCCTTTTAGCTTTGCCCCCCTATCTGGATGCTTTCGCAACAGGAGTGGGTTCCTGTTGAGTTTGTGATGGAACTGAAGCAGCGACAAGGGTCGTAGGGACCGGTTGAACCAGGGTCAAAGCATGATAAGGTCTTAGCTGACCAGGCGAAATTCCTGCTGGGGGATCGATGTACCATACTGGGATCCCCAAAGTCGTGTTAGGAACGACCAGCGAAGCCATGACAGGGACAGAAAATACTCTCGGAGGGGGAAATAATAAAGGTATCTGGCCTGCACGGTAATGTCCCTGCAGAATAGCTCCTAGATGGTTGAGACCTGGAGGAACAGATCCTGGTGGAAACATAAAGTAACTAGATCAAAGTGACAAAAAAGGAGATTTTCACACAAACTAAAAACAATAGAAAAGACACATAAAAGGATTAAATGTGGAAAATTGAAGTTTTAAACAAAAAGTAACCAAACTCAAACATCCAAACAAAACAAATACAGAATAAATTCAAGCAAACCCTAGAAAAATATTGGCTTTCAAACAATGTTGCAAGTTGCAGATCAAGACAATGTGACATACATGGAATGTTGTAGTATTAAAACGTAATACAGTGCGATAATATCGCAATGTCTCTCAAATTTGAGGTGCGATAGGCACAAAACTTCAAGAAAAAAATTAATCTTTCCAAAGATAATGAAAGATCCAAGGTTTAAAAGTTGAATTTTGTTTGACCAATGACTCAAAAAACAACAAATCTTAAAGAAGGTAAGGATTCAATCAAAAAGGGAAACCAAATAACATATCTGAAGGTCATTCCCTAGTATGGTCGCCAATTTTGTTAACGGATGAATCCCTTTTGCAGACAGGAGCAATCTCCCTAGGTCTGGAAACTAGATCTAGAACAAAATAGTTAAGAGCCTACAACTTTCTCTAGCTTTAATTATCATTAAACCATAAATATAAAGGGAGGACGAATAAGCCTTACCTTGTTGATTGATGTTTTCCCTCGTTGTTGTTTGTTGTATTTGATCTCATCCTTCATGCTCAGATGGAAGGACCTGCAAGTGACACAAACAAATAAGACATCAAGCATATAGAAATGATGAGATTAAATAAAGTTATATGAATGATCAAGGAAACTCAACAAACACCATGTAGATCTAAACAAATGGATGTCACAAGGAAATATGCAATTATATTCAAAAAGAGTGTTAGGCCCCTATACTACTAATGTAACCCCTCATTGTTATTAGTACAACCCCCTTATTATATTGTTGTACCCACGTAGTCCCCATATTGTTATTATTGTGCCCCATAGAAGCCCACTATTGTTATTATTGTTCCCTTACATTATTTTTGTTATGTCGGATCTGATTATATTATGACCCCTTAGACTCCTATATATAGGAAGGAGGTCTTGTCATTTGTATAATCCAGGAATTGTTCATTTGTGTAATGAAAAGGAGGTTGCCCCCTCGAAGAGGCTGAATTCTAAGGTGTTCAACTATCTTTTCTATCTTTTTGTGAGTTGGTTTCATAACAAAGAGGAAGTGAGTTACAACCAAAGCCTTGATGTTCTGACCTACTTCTAGCTGCCTTCATTCCAAAAACCTCGCCTTCAAAAGACTATAGACCATACACTGTATACTTTCTGAAAGTGAGAGTTTGAGAGCTTATGAATATTTCTTTGTAAAATATACAACCCCTTCCTCATAAACAACCATTATATTTATGGGCCAAGGAAGGGTGAGTGGAGGATAAGAAATGGGAGTTAATATCTATTAAGGTAGGGATGAGATCCAATATAGGAGGGATGCGAGCCAAATCCCCACCCTTTGAAGTCGATACCATTACGAGGCTTCTAGAATGGAAGCTTCTCGTGTTTTATTTTATGTTTACCCACATTAAAATAGTGTTTCACCCTAACAATTATGAAACCTGCAACATTGTCCCACCCTAGAAGTTATGCAACCTGTGACACTCTTCAAAAATAGGGTTTTAAAGGTATTTAAGTAATGTTCTTGTCTTCCATAGTAATTTTTTCGTCCATCTTCTTCAGGGATTGATGGAATTAATGCTTCGAATAGTGAAGGATAGGGGTATAAATTTATCATGGATGTGACAAAATAAAGTGTAACATACTCTAACTCATGATGGTTTGTCTCAAGGAGAAGTGTGAAGGGCATTGAATCACTTTTATCGTTAAAATGCTACATTTTTGTTTAAAATATATTGGTTTTTATTTAAAGCCAAATGCTTACAAGAATGTTGATTAGATTTGGTTATTGATTCAGGTGGAAAAGATCATAAAACACTGGAGTTATAAATGGTTGTTGTGAGTAGGGAGACTAGTGATGAATAAATCAGTTCTTGAATCCATTCTTGTCTATTGGATGACCCTCACATGGGTTCCCAAAGGAATCATAAACTCAATAAGAAAATTTTGTGGTTGATTTAGAATTATCTCAAAATAAAGTTTGTGGACATCAGTTGTGTACAAAAAATACATTTTCCATTGGGATATCATTTGATGGATAAGAATTCCAAATAAAAGAACATCTAATCCTTCTGTTACATAGAAAGCGAACATTTTTTTTTTACAATGATCGTTGTGGTCTTGCTTGGAAAGTTGGAAATGGAAAAAGATTCAGAATTGGATTAGATCCTTGGACGGGTTGCTCTAGAAATTTTAGGGTTCAGTAATAACTTGTAACAATTTTGAATGATTAGGGGGTCACCTTCTTAAATCAGATAATCAACAATGATAGGTCATCTTTATGGCATCAAGGATGGAAATATGTCGACAACTGACATTACAAGCTGAATTTACTTATTTATGAATAAACTATATAAATGATCTTAAATTGTCACACATTAGAACTAGAGACAGAGAGGATTCTCTTTGTTGAGTACATTCCCCTTCTCGGACATATACTCCAAAATTAGGTTATGCATTCCAGATTGCTGCTAGAGAGAGGGTTAAAACAGAGTGGTGGTGGAAGATGATATGGAAACTCAATTTCCAAACGAAGTTGAGACTTTTTTATAGTTCCTTATAAAAATAAGATTCATAATTGGGACAATGTTTAAAAGTGACATAAGGAAGGTCCTAATTGGTGCATTTTATGTAAAAATGTAGGACCATATGTTTCTCATATATTCATACATTTCCCTTTTACTTTGAGCATATGGTCTAAAACTAAACAGATACTGGGATGCAATTTGGAATGGAAGGGTGACTCTTTTCTTGAAGCATGGAAGACTTGGTGGGATTTTGCAAATGAAAAATCTATTCTACCCCCAATTTGCTAGGGGGTGTGGCTAGATAGGAACAAGGCCACATTCAAAGATACGTCATTTGTGCCTGATCTTATCTCTACTCAAATTGGTGTAATATACGCTATATTGCCTTCCAAAGAGTCACGCCATATTCCTTGTTCTATCACAGAAGAGGTGATCGATTGTCAAATACCATGGTCTTATTCTGATGATGCATCCAATGAAGGTGGTATATGTGGGGGTGGTCTAGTTTTATTCTTTAATAATCAGCATTTCTTAAGCTCAAAGATTGGTTTGGGTAGGGGTTCAAACCTCTATGTAGAGTTACTTTCTCTCAAAATCCTTCTTTGTTGGGATTCGGAAACAAATTATTTCTCTCTACAAGTTTTTAGGGACTCCTTGAATGTTATCAATTGCTTTAATGCTTATCAAAGATCTCACAATCAGACACTACTACCATTTCTAGATATTTTATACTTGAAACAAGCTTTTGATTATATATCTATTTTCCATATTTATAGGGAACAAAACAATGGCGCAGATTTACTATCTAATGAGGGCTCTAGGCAACCTTTATGCTTTTGGCAGATCTCAGAGCATATAAATGGAGCAGTTTAGGAATACCATCATTGACCTTTCACTGAAGGCTAGCTTCCCATTTTTTTTGTTGTTGTATAAATATTATTACATGATTTTATTTTTTCATGTTTATTGGCCAACTAATGGATAAGATATATGCATGTAGCAGATACTATATGTGATTTTAGTTTTTTTTATATGACCATACAACACAAGACTATTTATACTATGACATGGGTATGGACTAGGTTTTCCTTTTTTTATGAGATATCATGATCATGGGGCTTATATGTAATGAGGTCGGATTTTTGTCTTTCTTCTTCACTGGATGCAAATGGATGCATCTATTGAATGTAACTTTTTCTCTTATAATTAAAAGTTACAATTTTTTTCTTCGGGGAAAAAGGGCTCACCTAACCTAGATAACATTGAAAAAATTAATTGTTCATCATGATTGTTAATCTTACAAACTTTTAATTGAATCTAAAGAGACTTGAACTTGGAAATTAAATCTTGAACTGTATCAAAAATATGAGGATTGAAATTGATTAACTTATTTTCCACTTGGCGCACAAATTACATCTGTTTTAGAAAATAATTGATCAAGTTGGTTCCATGCTTCATGAGGAGTATTTATGTCTTCAGGATGGAACAAAGAGGTAAACATGATAAACCTAATGCTTCATCACAATTATTATGCCATTCTAGTTTTTTAACACTTTGTTTGGGGTTTTCTTTATATCTTTAGTAACACTATATAGACCCTTACTCTGTAATACAACTATTGCATATTTCTAGGTAAAGTAGTTGTGAGGAGTCAAAATGAGAAAAGGAAACTTATCTTCGATATCAAGAGAATGAGAATGTTAAAAAATGAGACAAGTAATCACAAAGACCAATGAACAAATTAGGCATTAAATCTCCTATTAAATTTGACTCCTTCCTTACAAAAATAATAATAATAATAATAATAATAATAATAATAATAATTAAAGAGGCACTTAATTTTTACAACGTAATTTCCTTGCATAGGAAAATCATTTCTGTAAAATATTTAATTTAACCCTTATTTAAAGAGAAAACATGTAGACTTATTGCTTAACAATTTTCTATAGCACATGTGTTGAGAAAATCAATTAGATAAGAGAAGGCGCAATGAAATGACTACGGATGTGAGGCCTATCACAAAGAGAGGCAAACCCTTAATAAAAAGGCAGGGGAACAATCCTAAACTTGCAGCTTATGCAAGTGTTACATTAGAGTGACAACCATGGTAACATAACACTACCCATCTATAGAAATGCCAAAACCCAACAATGTTGACCAGGGCCATGGTAAGGGGATTTCAACCCTCTGAACGAAAAACAACCCACAAACATAACCAAGTATGATGGATAAAACTAGTGACCTACAACTCTTGTACCATGTAAAATCAAACCACATGCCCTAGAATAATGTAAGTTTTAACCTCCACACATATAGTGGAACTTAGAAAAGATAATAGAGACTCAAAACCTATAAAAGGAACAAGATAATCACAACATCTATTAAATTTGTTATGTCTAAAATACAAGGCAAGTCCCTTTATTTATATCAAACTATGAGGAGTCCAATATTTAAGAAGATTATATTATGCCCATTATTCCCCCTACCCCGCCCTCAATATAATTTAGCTATTATTTCCCCAGAGGGAAATAATGGGCAAAATACAATGAGGGTGGGGATTGGATGAGGCGAGGGTGGGGGAAATAATGGGTAAAATATAATGAGGGTGGGAGTGGATGAAATAATGGGAAAAATATAATATATGGTTGGAAGATACAGTAATAAGATGGTTGGAAGATAGACCAACTCAACATTAATATCTTACCCAAATGAACTTAACCTACATATATATACTAACATTGCTATGATAGATTGTGATGTATTTGGAATTTTTAGTGGTTTTGTGTTTTTTTATTATGTTTGAAATGTCTTGTTCACCCCAGATTGATGTGTCCTCCTAAATATCGATGCCCATCAAGTGTCTCATGCTAATGCAATCTAACGCATTAATGCACATAGCTCGATGGTGATCCTCCTCTGTCATCTTCACATATCACATTCAATGTGGAGGGGAAGGTGGCTCAACATAACCAGATTCACTAACTACCTATAGGAAAGGCTTTCTTAGCCTCTCCTCTATTATTTTCCTTATGGTTTTTTGTTGGCAATCTCCACTCAGTTTCTACTACACTTGTTTTTGCAATGGTTTTATGTTATCGAAAATTGGTCTTAGGACTCTCAGGGAGACCATCTAGTTTCCCACTTAAGGGTAGATGGTCCCTCCCAAGTGTGCTTTAGGCTAGGAAGGTTTTTGCAGATAGAATAAACTCATCTCGAACACAATATGCTCATGTTTATCCATGCATGTGCTCTATGTAAACTTATGATAATATAATGAATTTTGCTTGCTTACAAAAAAAGATGTTTTAAAGGTATTGTTATTAATGTTTTAACCATTCGTTTGAAGTGTTTTTTTATCAAAGTCTTGCTTTAGCACTATTACTAATCACATGGAAATTAGTTTGTCAAAACTGAATACTCAATGTATCTTACAACAAATATTAGTAATACTTGTTGGACCCCATATTAACCCATAACCCAGAATGCAAGTATACTAGTGTATACATTGTTATATATATCATTATGTGTGTGTGAATGCGTATGTATTCACATGCAGGTATACTAATATTGACATGCATTGGTATACAAGAATATATATTGATATGTCCACTAGTATACTAGCTTACACAACATTATATATACCATAGTATATATATTAGTATATACACTAGTGTATACACCATAATATTCGCCTTCCAAGAGTTATGAATGGATGGTATGAGGTTGATTCATATAATGTTCTGGCCTCTCGAGACTATGGATGGATTTTATGGGTGGATATATAAAAGGATACAAATTAAAATTATGATCAGTGTGTTAAACTTGGAATAACATCACATTAGTATTTATTAATTTGTTTTATGTTGCTTATTGATTGCCTATAAGTCCAAGCCAAGGAGACACAATTAATAAAATACTTGATTTTTGAGATGAATATTTGCTTCCAAGTGAAATCCATCAACAATCCTCCCACTACAAACATATCAACCATCTTCACTGTCAAAACAACTTTTATGTCTACTTTTGGGCATTCTTTTGAGACATAATTGGTAGCATCTCCTTTTTAAAAGAAAATTTTAGCATGAATTAAATGAGCCAATTTCCCAAGGACTTTGATTACAAATTGGTTGTATATGACTACCAAGGCCTTCAAGACAATTTTGCACTAGGCTTTAAGCTTATGGTGCTTCTTGTGTGGTGACATTTTATATATAAAATACCTATATGAAAAACATTTTAATCTCATTAAATATTTCATTCAAAGATGTGGAGTTCCTCAAATCTCTTTTTGGATGCTTGACATGGATATGGATGATATCATGTCCCAATAAATTGCGGCCTTCCAAAAACATGTCACAGGGTAGGGCTTAGTCTTGCCTTGGAACATATTGAGTTTCTCTGATCTAAACATTTTGTCAATGAAAGAAAAGTGTGCTATAAATTATTCTTGATCATGAAATAGAAAACCACATTGAAAACTACAAAGCACAAATGAGATGCATCACAAGTTCAGATCAAATAAGCCCTTGCTAACCTTAGAAATTAAAAATCAACAAATCGCACACAAATAAACCTATACATAGTGATAATTAAGAAGCTCGTAACTAATTAGGAGATGCAAAAGAGTTTGTAGTAACCTACTCCTATTATGTAATCTTCATTACTCAAGTTTCAATAGTCAGCACCACACCAAATCAAGTCAGGGAAAAACTCTCACTACATAAATTCAAGCCACATTAGGTTGAGAAATGATGATTAATGTTGTAGAATATGTCCAATAGTTACCATGAATTGAATTGTACATTTGTGAATAAAAATGCAGTGTTATAAATCGAAAAAAACATCAAATAGTTTAGGAGTTTGATTAACCTACCTTTTAACAAGTGTCGACTTATGAAGCCCTCACGTCAAATGTGAGGAACAAAATAATTTATAGATGTAAATTTTTGCCATTAGGTTTTAAAAGTTAATTTTAAGTTGTAGCATTGTTTCATTTTGTTGTTTGGGGGGAATATTACCAATCAAGTATAGTGTTTCCACTTTGGGATGTTTGGAAGGTGGAATTGCAAAATTATATTTGACTTGTTGTTTGTTTGGTTTATTTATATTTCTATTGGGGTAGGTAAGGTTAAGTGTGGGTGGTTTAGGAATTAAATAAAAAGAGTTCTAAAAAAGTATTTGATAATGAGTTATATGTAGCTTAAATATGTTTATTTGTTTTTGTCTTTTTTTTTCTTTTATTCTTTAAATATAGAGGAATTGGTAATTGGTTGGGATTATTTAAGCAAGGCCTAGGTTCAAATCTGACTAGCTATTGCTATAATCCTTAAGCAACGACCAACAAGCCATCATCTAGAAGTTTTGGTGTAGATGGCATGCATTATTCCTAAGTGGTTTATCGCTCCCTCCATAGTGTCGTTTGAGACTTGAAACTTCCTTAAACCTTCAGCATATCATTTAATCTTATTTTTACTGTTGTTGTTCATGATATCATTATTATTGGTTCTATCTAATGCACCCTATATGTTTGCTCTAAATTAAAACATTTAGGTGATGATGATACACATTAAATCATACAACTATGACTACATCAATGATCATAAAATGAAAAACACACAAGAAACGAAAACCATAAGTTGCAATTTTCTCATTAAGTCATCAAAATCAAAGTGTATTACATAGATACATAATCACTACTATTATAGATGGGAATGCCAATGGAAAATTAAATATAGGGTACATAATCATGGAAGAATCTCATATTTCATGACTATCAATAGTCCTCCGTGTTGTCATCATCAAAATTAGCATCACTTCCACCGCTCTCTCCTCCATCCTCCTCCTCTATATCCAATCTAATATCTGCATCTAACAGTGTCAAGAATGACCTCCAAAGAGTGTCACCATCATCAAAAGTGACCAAATTTAGCACTATTTCATTAATATCCAAGTTGGCCAATGCAACTCAAAATTGTTGTCCTAATCCAGGTGGCTCTAGAGAGGCTAAAAAATCGAAGTCTTTGGATTTTCACGAAACTAGGATCAAGTTCTAGTGTTTGTCATTACGAATATGGTGGCGTAGACACTCAAATCTGACTCTATATAACCAACTTATTGAAGTTTTAAGTTGGACAAAACAAACAAAAAAAGGGGCCCACTATGTGCCACATAACATCCCAAACAACAAGTAGGACCCATGACTTACATGGCAACGGCTGGTGGTCTATCAACCATTGACATTTGGCGCTCAGTCATTAACTCCTTATCTGTGAAAAAGACAAAACTAATTAAAAAAAAAAAATCAAAAAAATATTATTGCTTTAAAACAAATTACCACATAAAATAAAACGATTATTTCAAAAAATATATAGTTATCAACCAAATTGAAATAAATCATATATAAATATGAGTGGTTTAAAAATTTTGTTATATATACCATACATGGTGGGTTATTTTAATATAAAAATATGGTTAACAAAAACCATGTGGCTTATTCAAACCATAAAATATGGTTGTCATGTATAAACCCAACGGAACCAACAAAACATTCAGCGGAAAACGCTAATGGTCAACCATTATATGCAGGTCGTAGTTAACAAAACCAAACATTTAAATGGGCAACGATTATAACTATGATGAACTAGTAGTTGTCCCAAAAGGTACAAAGAGAGACAGATAGGATTATTAAATTGGAATTGTTGAATTTTTCTAGAAGAGTTAATTGGTTTGTGGAGAACCTTGTTTTCTTGGACTGGATCATTGTACAATTACTTTTCTTTAGATGTTTTGTTTATATCTATATTACAAGGAACACATTGAATGTCTTATTTCATTTTAGAGTAAGTTAATTACCCAAAATTAAGAGGTTAAGTTAATTACCCAAAATCAAGAAACCACTATAAATGGCCAAGCATATACGAAGCTTGCTAGTGACCAAGGCAATAACCACCATGACTATCCCCTACCAATATATTTCATTGAAAACCATAATTGTATATTGCATTTAGAAAGTCAAAACATAATATTAGAAAACATGTTGATATATTGCTATTAAAAATTTAATTCCATTAGAAACCATGATATTATTATTATTATTATAAAGAATAATATACATATATAGAATGATACTATATTGAAAACCATAATTGTATATTGCCATTAGAATGTCAAAATATAATATTCGAAACCATGCTAAATATGGCATTACAAATGAAACCTACTAGAAACAAAATGACGTAAACTGTGGAGTAAGCATTTCATACCAATCCATGATGCAGAAACAACAGAGCCAACGATGACAATATCGGTCCTCATAGCTACTCTGTAACTAGGAACCGCTTTGTCCTTCAACACCTTTATACCTCGCCTGACAATTTCCGCCATAAGGCCACCCTTCTTACTCAAAGCTATAGCAGAGACTCTTCCTCCACAGCTCAAAATTTCAGCTGCAAGTTCCATCATGGCAAGGGGAGCACCAGTCATGGACAGTTCATGAAGTACCACAATGAATGACCTTCCTCTCACAGCATGCGCAAATAATCCTTTTCCGTTGCATGTACCATACCTTTTTTTAGAATTCCATCCCAAAACTCTGTCTTCAATTTTATCAAAAGGTCCAACCAAGAGACCAAAGGAAGTATTTCTTGCGACTCTATCATTTGTGCCTCCTGTTTCGATTATGGTATTCTTCGAAACTATATTATTTCTTTTGACCACCATTCCACCTTCGCTACCTATCCCAAAATTTTCGTGGGAAGTATGGTTTGGAAGGGATTCTGCAATATGTCTTAAACTCTCCTGATCTACTGATGAATTAGATGAATTATAACTGCTCCCTGAAATTTTCACTCCAGCGGTCTTTTGAAAGGCTTCGTTGCTCTTTTTCTGCATTTGACTTTCTATTTTATCATGTATGACTCCCGGATTACCCTTCCAAAACCATTTTTCCAAACTTACTGGAGACTTACGTTCTAGCCCGAGCTTTTTAATTATAGAAAGCACTTCACCATCTGTATTTATTATTTCTGTGTTTTCTGAACGGCTGGAATTAAACCTCAATGACTGCACATGATGAGGTTCTGTTTTCTTTACTCCATCGAAAACGGCATGATCTTTAACCAAAGGATGGCTTCCCAAATCCTGATCAGCATCAACTCGAGACTCAAATCCGCTAAACCCTTCTCTATCCCCACTGTCAACCCATTTCGGTTGAATATGAAACCCCAGGTAGCTCCATAACCAATTATGACAAACCACGGTAGCAACCGCCGGCCTCTAATCCACTGAAGAGGACTTGCATAAAACCTCACACCATTTCTTGGAGTCCTATTGGATGAGACTTCCAAAAAGAAGGAGAACTACGAGGAGTCAACCTACCTGACTGCGTGGCCTTCAAACTGCTACTAACCCGCAAGGAATGAGGCCGTACTACATTTCTGAGTAAATCACTTCGATTTTTTTCCTCCTCCATAACTACTATCGACTTATACTAAGATAAATGAAGATCCTTATGAAGAGTTGCTATCTGCTAATACTAAACGAAAACATTGTGTTCTCTTCAAGAAAAAAATTAGCTTCTAAAAGAAACCTCTGAATCTTTTATATATTATTTTGTATAGCTATCCTCCACTCCATGTGTGTGCCGTCACTTCATAAATTTTTACATAAATGGATACATGTGTGTGTTGTCACTTCATAAATTTTTACATAAATGGATAAATAAACTGGCCTGAGAGATCAACATTGGCGTTGTCAAATATTGGCTAATTCTGCTAGATTCAATTTCACATCCTTGAAAAATTATCTCAGTAGCAAAATTCCCATTCTATCTTTCAAAAAAACTGCCTTCAAATGCTTATTTCAGACAAAGCTATGTGTTCGTTCTGCTCAAATACAAGTTCCAGGCCGCTCCTTTTATTCAAACCAAACTATTCGAGTATTCTGCTTAAATGCAAGTTGCAGACAAATCCTTTCTCAAAATTTTGAATCAAAACTTTGGCTCAAAATAAAGAACAACTGAAAGATCACTTCAAAATCCAACATACAAACTGATTCTTGAACAACAGACGGAATACTTCAAAATGCAAAACCATAGACTGATTCTTTAAATTTCTGGTTCCATCGGCAAATTCCAGAGTCGTTACTTCCATATTTTGGTGAAAAAGGCATAATCAAGTCCGTCTAAGAATACCAGCTCAAAGTTAGGCCTTCAGAATATATAAGACAAATTTGACAGTCGAAGCTACAACTATTTCCAACCGGTTAACAGATTGATTCTGTTACACAACAAAATGTCTCTTGACAGTACAAACAAAATAATAAACAACATTTTCGAACTGGAAGCTCAGAAGAATCCTCTTCTCCACCAATCATATTTAAAAAATCCACAATCGTACTAAAGAACAATGTGCTGCCCTTATTGAAGGAAATTATTCCACAACTGCAAAAAGAGGAATAACATAGCGGAATCCAGATATAATAATATAGTTGAACAGGAAGACTTACATGTAGAATCCTGTGTACACTGGCCTTTGCTTGCTTCTCGACCGTGCAAAAAATAAGCCAAGACCCTTCCCTACTCTATGTGAATTGATCTCCCAATAAATCAATCGCACCGCTACTTTTACAAGCCTAAGCAGCAGAATCACAGCAGGCCAGTGCTTGCCAAAATCCAGAGAAGATGGAAAAATAGTAAAAATATCTTGCCATGCCAAGAAGGCAACTCAACCGATATTGGAAAAATAAGTCACACTTCAAATCAACGGTTGAAAGTGTCTCACTTGATCCAATAGAGGAGGGTAAAAATGTTGACAATTGTTGATGCATAGGAAAGGCCTATCGGCCTGAATATGTTGATCGAAGGGTTGGAACCCATTATTGGGCACTAACAAAGAATCCAAAAATGGTACATGAATCCATTGGGCCAACGACACATTATTGTTAAATCCGCAACCAATCCTTATTAATTAAACTCGCCATTTCACTCAACTAGAAAAGCAGAGGAACCATGAACGAAGTCGAGCGCGTGAAGGAGGGTGTCGACCCACAATTATTGGAACCATGATCCAAAGGTGGAACCATCACGCAGTGGAATCTTGAGTGGAGGACTTTTGTGAGGAATCTTTAGATTCCCTAGGGACCAAATTTTGAGAGTATCAAAAATATGCCAACTTTATACTCATATTGCTCAAAATTTCTTCAGAAATTTGATGGTACAGTCATTTTTCTCAATTTTCTGATCTGAGCAGTTGATTTTCCAAAGATAGACATTGATCAGTGGAACCATGAAGGTTCTAGAAATCTGCCAGGAATCTAAAAGATTCCTAGGGACCCGAATTTGACAGTTTCAGATCATGGTAAACTTTATAATCAAATTTCATTATTTTTTGCAAGGAACGTGATGGCATAGCCCATTTATTCATTTGAGTAATCAATTTTCAAGCCATTGACATAATGGGAGGTATATTGATGCTTTTTGACACTTTGCTTGTTTTTGCCATAAAATAATCGTGTTTGCAGTCAATAGTCTCTGAATTTTGAGACGAATGTAATGATGATGAGTGTGCCTTCGATCTGATCAACAGATTCAAGAAATCAATTTTATGCCACCTTGTGTGAGAGGATCATTTTTATCCCATTGTTGTGAAAGATTGTTCCTTTTTCGTGTTGAAGGAGAACATCTTCTGAGTGAGATTTCTTGTAGGAGAACATCTCTTGGGAGAGACATGTCACTCTAGATAAGAGTTTCATCCTTGTATTGACATAGATTACATCATGTACTCATCATCTTCTTGCAAATACTAATGAATTTTCCTCCCCACTCTTGACCTAGGGCCCAAAGACATAGTCCACATTGGACGAACTTCATTATCATATTGTTTTGTTATGTGTGCTCATGGTTATTTGTTTCTTATTTCATGTGGATGTTTTGTTGAATTGTTGTTTAGAATATGATTTCTCATGTTTCGCAATGCAAAAGTAAGTGTTAGTAAAAGGTCTTGTACAATGGGGATTTTTGTTTGAAAACATTCATGAAAATTTTGGTATCATGTCCAATCCCATATCATCAAGAAACACATCCCACATCTTTGTATTTCCCTTCAACCAATCCTCCTTTTGCCTATAAATAAGATAAGGGTTGGTTTGTACATATGCCATTGTCCCTTCTAAAATTTCATAATAACCCCTTATCTACATTCAAAAATCTCTCTGACCTCCAACTTATGAGTGAAATGAGTTTGAATGAGGGAGAAAAGTTTGATTTCATGGGCCATAAGCCACTTTTTTCAAGACATGTGTTCATATTTCAGGACGCAATGAGGGGACATGTCCTATGTGATACATGTGCTCGACATGTAACCTTGTCGCGTCATGTCTGACATGCAAAATACATGACATGTAGAGCATATGGACGTGTCCGATTATAACTTATTTAAAGGCAATGAAAATTCTCATGAGGAAATCCCATTAATATTGTTGTTCTTGAATTTAAGATGTCTACAATTTGTATGAAAAACACACATTAAACAAGTACTTTGTTAGTCATTTACCTTTGGATGTCATCATAAGATTGGGGTGATAAGGTATGAGAGCCACATGGGTAGCACTGCGTCATCACTTAAAGCCCAAATAAAGGTATTCTCCAAAATAGATCACTATATGGTTTGTCATCTAATTTGGTATTTTTTGAGTAGAAAAATTAGTGTTATTGACTTGTAAAGTCATTGTAGAGTGTGTCCTAATTTGGTGATTTCGGGTCCAAAACTTTCCAAACCCATTTGAGCCATTAAATGATCATTTTTAGACTCAAAAAATTGAAACTGGAGTCTATACCCCTCCAATGTTTTTCCATGCATCATGAGCTTTCTAATAGCCCAAAGATCACTTTAATCAAAGTTCACACAAAGAAGTTATGCTCCCACAATTGACCTATGTTGTTGATCACCATTTTTTCAAATGAATGCCACATTAAAACCCATTACTCACACATGTGGAGCTAGTTTGATGTGGACTTTAAAGAAGATTCCAAAGAGTCCAAAATGTTAACCAAGTGGGATGTGAGACATAAAAAAACCCTAACCCTAACCCTGGATGGTGATTAAGACATGTTAAACATTGGGATGATAGGAAAAGTATGGGTTGCATTCTTGTTGTATTGATCATTGTTCCATCGTTAGGTTTGACAAGGAGTTGGGATATTGTGAGAAAAGTAAATGGAGTCAAAGACCTTGTAATAGCCACATAGGCCACAATGTTTGTGGTAACTTCATAGTGAGATAATCTTTCTTTGTACTTGCATTTCATATCCAGCAAGAGAAGAGCATGTCATAGTCCTCACCTTCTTGCGAGTTTTTCCTATATTGAATTTCCCATGGTATATATTGTGTTCATTGTGTGCATAATGTGGCTTTTGTTTTAACCTTGTTCTTTTTTCATTCCTAGCTCGTTTCATTATTTTTGAGAACCAGGATTGTAATATTAAGTTGTAATATTAAGTAGATATTACATAGCAGAAATTTGTAAGATTCATTGTGATGAACTATTCCTATGGAGTATCCGTGACAACTTAAAGATCATTTTCCTCTCTCGAGGAAAAACATTGTGCTTCGTTGTTGCTCATTGTCCATGCAACCTAAGTTTGTGGAACTACTCTAGTCATGTTCTCACCTAGCATTGGAGGTGTTATTGCTAATTAAATTATATACCTATCAAAGTGGGGAACAAAACAATCAAGCATCCTACACAGTACATTAATATGTCTAGCACTTACTTTCACAAATAAAACCCAAACTATAAAATTAAGACTAATTGCTTATGACCTAGCTAGAATCCATGGTTTCTTTTGGTGACCCGAGTTGCCTAATATTAAGCTCAATACATCCCTTGAGCTAACAATGAAACTAATGGAGGACGGGTCAAGTTATTTGTAAGGATTCCCATAATAACAATTAAATTGCAATGCAAACATGTCATAACCTCGATGATAGCCCCAGTCATTCTTCACTTTTGTAATTTTTGTAAATATTTGGATAACACACACACACATATATATGCACATGATTTGAGTCAAGGGATCTAGATTCTAGGGTGAAGGAGGATTACTGCTTGGGATATATATATGCACATGAGTTGAGTCAAGGGAAATAGATTCTAGGGTGGAGGAGGATTACTGCTTGGGATATATTTTGTTTTTATTACAACCATGGAGGCTGATAGGTGGCCAGCAAGGGAAAAATGATTAAGTGGCATCATGGTGATTGGCCTCCAAGATTTTGACAGGTAGACACAAACAAACCAAGGATGACATGGCTAACCAAAAAAATGTATGAAAACAAATAGACATGTGGAGCAACGTTGATTGGTCCAAAGGATTCTAGCCAGATTGGAAAATAACCACTCAGAAGTGGAATTGGAGTTACCAGAACAAGCAGAGGAGCATATGCAAGAGGTCAAAGGAGAATTCAAACAGAGGAGGAGAGGAAAAATGCATAAGCAGAGGAGAATTGGAGCATAAAACAATAAGGAAGAAAATTGGGGAAGCAACTGCAGGAAAGTAAATGATAATGAATCTATGACAATAGTTGGCATGTAGAGAACAATATGAACAACACGTAGAACACAAGTCAAAGGGGAGCAGAGAAATCTTGTTTCTCTAGAGTTAAGATATATATATATATATATATATTACGTGTCATAACAATAAGAAATCGTGGAGAATGGTGTAAGGAGAAAATCATTGGTGTAGGAGACATGGAGGAAATACCAGCGCAACATTGATATGATAAGAACACGAGCAACATGAAGGACATAGCCAACGAATGGTGGGATAACATACTTGGAACTCTAAGAACTCATGCTTGAAATTCGTGGTCGTTTGTGTAGTTTTCCTAGAGGGAAATTTGTTAGAAAATTTTATATGTTATGCAGTAGATTACAAAGACCTATGTTACATACAATTGGAGTTATTTCAGTCCTATACATATACAACTCCTAGAAAGGAGGAAATATATCTTGGTTGAGTAAAAGGAGAACTGGTGGAAATTCCTTTAGGTGGGGATAACAATTCTCTAGATTCCCTGAGGCTCGAGGGTAGATATGGTCTTCTTTGGACTCCCTTTACAACCACGGTGGAGGTTGTTCATTGGATTCCCGGTAAAAGGAAAATTCCTAGTCTCATGTCCTTGTTTTATTATTTTGGCAATAGGTTTTGGATTCCCTTCATTTGGTGTAACCTCTATGGTAAACTAAATCATGTTGCAGATGAAGCCTCTAGATTTCATGGTGTTGATTGATCGCGAAGAGTCCTATCTTTGGACTCCCAGACCTGTGGATTACCTATATCAGCATGTGCTTGAGCCATTTGATCACTAACGGGTGGAGGTAAAATACCACTAGATTCCCTTGCTTAGCTTATTACATGTGGTAGTTGAAGGGTGGAGATAGATTGGACCTATGAATTCTATGGTTTAGTTGGAAATTTTGGTTTTTTCCTTTGAGCAACCTTCTCAAGCCTTGGAATCTGGCTCGGGGTGGCACCTGCAAGAAAGACTTGGTTGCAGCTTGTCTACGGTTGGGTAGAGAGTTGTTGTCCCCAAAATAGTTTCCCAACTTCATATGAGATAAGTACTTATCATTATTGTTTATACAATGAGTTTATGTCTCGGTTATTGAATTTAGTTGGTACCATTAGCTTATGATGCATAATGTGTAATATGTCTATTCTCACACCAGAAATATGGTTGTTGATTATGTATCTTATTAATGCTTATATCATGCTAGATGAAATATTGTGTGTAATCTAATTCTTGTTGAAAATATAGTCACACATTGAAACTCGACTTTGCAGGTGAATTCCCATGTTATTGCTGAACTTTAACCTGAATTGTTAAAAAGGGGAGAGCCCTGAATGAACTATCTATTTTATATATATATATATATTCCTGCACAATGAAAGAACACAATTATCAATCTTGAGTTTACATAAGTAGGCACATATATTAATTAGTGGATAAATTTCTACCTCACTGCAACCTTAGCCCTAAATTGAATGATAACTCTACTAAAATATTATGTGTAATGGGCTTTCAAATACTATTAGCGCAAGGAGTGATTCTGGATACTATCCTTACAATGATATATTCTTATGTGGTAGAAGAAAATCTACAATACATGACTGGGAACTTTAGCAGCGAAGCATGCGATTGAGAAAATTACACATGTTGTAATTATACTACTAACTATAACTAGGCATGAGAAAGCATTAGAGTTTTAAATTGTACGTTGTGGTCAACGAGCTTAATCTTGGGTTGTAGGGACAATAATGTGTGTAATCTGCTTGTTTTTCTAGTTTTTCGGATCGGTAATGGTGCAATTTGGAAGTAAATCTTTATTGGACAGGAAACCATGTATTGTTTGAGTTTTTATATGCATCGTGTATATATATATATATATATATATATATATATGTAATAAACTCCTATTATAAGCAATTCTGAGTACATTCATATTGAATTGCCATGCAGGCAACCTACATGCTTGAGTGTGTATACAGGCCAAAGGCACGAACATTGTACCAAGTGTTGTAGGTAGAAACAATTTGCATATAATGATAGGCACTTATATAAACACATGTCCCAAACATAACCAATGGAATAAACATGAAATTTGTGTTGCAGGCTAAGAATTGGTTCACTATGAATGGTCCAGATGGTACTATGTTTACACAAAAAGATGGAACCTTGTATATTGTTCTCGATCACATGACGAGTTGTGTGACCAACATGGAGAAAATCAGGAGTTGAATACCCCGCCTAATGGGTTAATCCTTGTGGTTATGGTACAAACTGAGGAGTGACAACACCATTGTGGGAGGGCTTGTCCTCAGTAGAGCACCTCACTGAGAGGGTGGGTCACATGGTGCATGTGGCTCGGGTCAAAGTGCTTTGGTACGTGTGCATATCCAATAGTGGGGGGTCCCAAATGAATCTGAACTGTCAACTCATTGATTGCATCATGGTCGTCAGATCATTATAAAGGAAAATACATCCATGCCCAAACATATCCTAACGTTATATAAAAATGTTTATATAATGTTGTTGCATAGCATAATATCTATGTGGTAAGGTTAATATCATGTAAAGTGTAAGGGAAGGGCCCACAAAACTTCAGTTATACAAGCATATATAACATATTTATAACATATAAAGTGAAGGGGGCTATATAAATACTAAAGGCATGACATATAAATATATGCAAGGGTGTCATGCAAAGGTTATTCATAAATATAGTATATGGTTAGTAGGGTCTGAAATTAATCGAAGTCGTTGAAGTTGCAAACTCCTCTTCATCGTAGGATCATTATTTAAGTTGTTAGTGATGTATGTCATATGTTACACTCCATGAAGTAACGTTAAATGGTTTGTCGCGGGGAATGTTAAATGTTTATAGTTATGCCATAAAGATCAGTATAATGTATCCTCACAATGGTATGTTCATATAGGTTAAAGGAGGGGGGGTGGTCCTACTATGATTATGTAATATCTATATAAATTAAAAAGCGGGGCCTTGTCGTTATTTGTTTATATATGTACACACACACACATATATGTATTCATGCGTAATATTATTACATAAACGAAATCATAAGGGCGAAGGGAAACTCTCTCTCTCTCTATGATGTAACAAAGTACCTTTGTAGAGTGAAGAAGGAGAAGTTTAAGGCTTCATAAATTTCGTATCTAAAGCCTAATTAGGACAAAGTTTTAAATCACTAGAAATTTTTTGACGAGACAGATAATTTTAGTTGGTTTATTTTAGTATTAAGATAGAAAGGAAGCAAAAAAAAACCACATTCTCATAACTGCACGTTACGAATCGAGTTAGCATAGTAGCCACCTCTTATTATCGAGTTAGATAAGGGGGCGTGTTATAGAATGGTATCAAAGCAAGGTCTCCAACGCTAGACCTCAGAGTGAAAAAATAAGCCTTTAGGATTGTATGTATGTGTTGAACTTGACAACTATGAAGTTAATATTATGTGTTGTTTGATTATGTTTGGCTGTGACTTACACATACAACGATAGTATAATGATGTTGATTATGATACGGATGTGTTGATAGCATGTTGAAAAATGACTCTAATATTTAATGTTGTCATGTATGCAATAGCTTTAATCATTTGTTTCAGATAGCCTCCTACCAGCAACTTTACCAAATGAGTTAAGGCAATATCTTACATTATGCATTTATATTTGATTTATCTAATAGTTGTGTGTATTGATGTCAACACATTGTAGATAGGAAGAGGACAAGGGAATGAACATCAAGGTGGTTAAGTACAATTCTGATAGATCACATCATCGACAAGAAGAAAGGTCAGTTCGATGGGAAAGGTCAACTGAGTAGCAAGGAGAGGGATACTCTCAAGACTGCGTAGACACACTTAGGAGCCTAAGAGCTAAATCGAGAAGTCACAAAGCTAATAAAAAAATGTTGATTGAAGCACATGAAAGGCTTACTAGAGCATAAGAAAGGCAAGCAAAAGTAAATGTTGTCATCTTACAAAGCCTTTTAGACCTGTAGAGGTGAGGACACCATGGACTAGGAATCAATCATGGAGATAGGCAAGATCAGATAGTGCAAGAGGAAAGAAAAAATGGGGCAGATGGAAGCAGGTCTAGAAAAAAGGCACAGGTGGGAAAGTGAAGATACAGTAAGAGGGGATACACTAATGAGTGCACCTGAGCGGGGAGTTGTTAGGTCCCTATAATACTAATGTATTCCCTTGTTACTATTATCATTGTAGCCCCTTATTGTTATTGTTGTGCCAATGTCGTCCCCATATTGTTATTTTTGTGCCAATGTCATCCCCATATTCTTATTATTGTGCCCCATAGAAGTTCGCTATTGTTATTGTTGTGCCCTTACATTATTATTGTTATGTCGGATCTGATTATATTGTGACCCCTTAGACTCTTATATATAGAAAGGAAGTCTTGTCATTTGTATCATGAAAGAATTGTTCATTTGTGTAATGTAAAGGAGGTTTCACCCTCGAAGAGGCTGATTTTGAAGTCATTCATCTATCTTTTCTTCTATTTTGTGAGTTGGTTGCATGACATTTGGTATCAGAGCTTTGGATTCTAGGGTTTCGTTGCTTCAGACAGGTCATCATAGAATTTTCGCTTCAACTTTTTTTCTACAAAGTTTCAGAAGCTAAAATTAAAACCCATTTGAGTCGAAATAATAATGAACCTCAGGTACAAATTTAAGATCTTTTATTGCTATATTTTCGGAGATATGGTCTAGGAAGTTAGGATGTTTGCAGGCTCCTGAATTATATCTCAAATAGGCAACCTGGGGAAAATCGTCATAACTTTCTCTCTAAGCAACATATTGAAATTTGGTAAAAAGGTACAGAAATAAGACGGATTGTGGTTTGTTTTGTATCGTTTCCAGGTCCGAAGGTCGAAACAGTAACATGTGGCACTTCGTATAAGTTTGCTCTATTGAATCGGTCTATAATTAGGTCATCATGGGAGATTTGGAATAACTCTTCCTTGGAGAATCCAATCGTGATAAAACTTGTGAGGTTAGAAAGAGGACTCAGAGGGCTACCTCAAGACAAAATTTCAGATCTTGGAGATCCGAAATTACAGAGATACAACAGATTCAATATCGAGCTCCTACAAAGCGAAAAAAAGGTGTGCAGTCTTTTTAAGTTCTTGCATAAGTTTGGTTTGAAAAAATAGTTTGAAGGAATTCAAAGGAAATAGTGAAACATAATTATCATTAATTGATGCCCTGAAGAAAGAAAATGGAAACACCTAGTAAGAAACCTGAAAGCTCTAGCATGACTCATGAAGAAGAGGAAGAAATGCAACATGATATATCAAAATTACAAGACGAAGTGCAACAAAATTCACTCTCACAAAAAGTAACAGAAGCTAAGATGGATGGTTTAAAGAAAGGCGTGGAAGCTAAGATGAATGTCATGGAAGCTAAGATGGATAGCGTGGAAGCTAAGATGGATGGTCTACAAATAAACATTGAATATTTGAAGAAAGACATGCAAGGTTTGTAAGGAGGTTTGGAAAAGTTGCTACAAGAAATGCTTTCTAATGGCGAAAAGGTAGTAGAGGAAACTCATAATGAGAAAAAAAGAAATTCTAGTCATGATTTCATAGACTCTAACCTTGGATTGAAGACCCACCATGTTCCAAAGATCAATATGGGGAAGTTTGATGGCAAGGATCCCTTAACATGGATACTAGAGATGGAGCAATATTTCGATCTCCATAATGTGTGCAAAACACAAAAAAGGTATGGATTGTGAATTTATATTTGGAACCCAAACAGTTTGTATAGTATCGATGGCTTTACTCTCGTAAACAAATTGTCACTTGGGCAATTTTTACGAAAGAAATGATAACACATTATGAGGATACAAAAAGCAACACCTTTTTTAGCCAATTGATACATCTCAAACAAAAGGGTTCAATGGTGGAGCACATTGAGGACTTCCAAAAGTTGAATATAAGGGTAAAATATATTCCAAAGGAGCATAGGGTTGATGTTATCATAGGGAATTTAAAGGATAGGATCCAACATGAGGTTCGCCTTTGGGAACCTAATTCATTGGAGAAGGCATTCACGTTGACAAGAAAAATTTAAAGCAAAATTATGGCAACAAAGAAGCCTACCAATCACAACAAAAAGATGGAAGTGTTGTTTCCCCTAGCTTTCCATAACCTACAAGGTTGACACCACAAAAATTGGAAGAAAAAATAGCAAAAGGGATTTGTTACAGTTGTGATAGCAAATTCACTAAAGGTCATAAGTGTGCTGAGAATAAATTATTTTACATAGATTGTGAAGAGGAAGAAGAAAAGGAACAAGAAACATCAAAAGAAGAGGATACACACCAGAAATTAACCCTAGAGAAAGAAGAAAGGAATTCGACCATATATTGTAATGCATTGGCCGTAATGACCACTCCTCAAACTATCAAGCTAGAAGGACATATCACGACAAAAAAAGGTAATAGTGTTGATTGATTCGGGCAGTACCCATAATTTTATTCATTGAAAGATAGTGAAGGAATTGAATTTCTTCTTGTATCCAACACCAGAGTGTCAAGGGATGGTTGCAAATGGAGGAACCATAAATTTCTCTAGAAAGTGCCATAATATCAAGCTATCCATGGGAGAATATGTGTTTAATAGTCCAATGTTTTCCATTCCAATGGGTGGTGTTGATGTTGTACTAGGAGTCCAATGGCTACAATCTTTGGGTATGATAACTTTTATTTTTCAAGAACTTTTCTTGAATTTTTTTCAAAAGGAAAGGAAGTTGAATTAAGGGATATCGCAAGGAAACTAAGAAAGATAATCTGCTCTAACAACATGACAAATCTTTTAAAGAAAGAACAACGTGGCGTAATTGCACAATTATGTTCACTAGAGGTTCCCACATTGAAATCATTTATTTCTCCAGATATCCAAAAAGTCTTGGACAATCATTCCAATGTATTTGAGACTCCCAAAGGCCTCCCACCTATTCGCGATCATGATCATGCTATTCATTTGATTCCAGGAAGTGTTCCTCCAAACATCAGGCCTTACAGATACCCCTATGCCTAAAAGAGTGAAATTGAATGTATGGTTGCAGAAATGCTAGAGGCTGGTACAATTCAACCTAGTTAAAATTCTTTCTCTACTCCAGTAGTATTGGTGCACAAGAAGGATGGATCATGGCGCATGTGTGCAGATTATAGGGAGCTCAAAAAACTCACTATTAAAGATAAATTTCTCATTCATGTCATTGATGAATTATTGGATGAACTGGATGGAGCAATTTACTTCACCAAGTTGGACCTTTGTTCAGGATATCATAAAATAAAAATGAAGACTGAAGACATTTCAAAAACAACATTTAGAACTCATGAGAGCCAAAATGAATTTTTGGTCATGCCTTTTGGCCTTACCAATGCACCTTCTACATTTCAAGGTTTGATGAATCCCATTTTCAAACGCTTCCTTAGAAAATTTGTGTTAGTATTTTTTGATGACATACTAATCTACAGAAAGTCTTGGAATGATCATGTTCAACATGCTGATAGAGTGCTCAGCCTATTGGAGGAGAAACAATCATATGCAAAAACCTCCAAATGTTTCTTTGGAGTAAAAGTGCTGGAATATTTGAGTCATATTGCATCTCATGAAGATGTTAAGATAGACCCTAGCAAAATTAAATCCATTAAGGAATGGAAAATCCCCACGTCCATAAAGCATCTACGAGGATTTCTCGGGTTGACATGGTATTATCGCAAGTTTGTTAAGAATTATGGGAGAATAACAGCACCTCTAACAACATTACTGAAGAAAGATGCATTTTTTTGGACTCCAGAAGCAACGAAAGCCTTTGACCATCTTAAAGAGGCAATGTGCCAAGCACTGGTTTTAGCCATGCCAGACTTCACAAAAATCTTTATTATGGAATGTGATGCCTTAGGAAATGAAATTGGTGTTGTTTTAATGCAAGAAGAAAGACCTATTTCTTTTGAAAGTCGTCCAATCAAAGGAAAGTATTTACACAAAGTTGTTTATGAGAAGTGTTGAGTCTTGAAAATGTCATTCATTTCCATTACACTTTCACTATTATGTCCATTATATCACCTCCATTTCACTACTATGTCACCACATTCATCCCACTTTCATTATCATTGGGCCACATTTATGTTTTTCCGATCTTTATTAATTCTAAGCCTTTTAAGTGAATTTGTGGTTAAAAATTAGAAATAATGTGCATATGCTTATACCTAACAAGTGGGTTGAGATTGTTGACATGTGTAGGTTGTGTAGGTTGAAAGGAGGCTTCTAGAAGACCCTTATGTGGCACTCTAAGGCCAAATTCGAATTTGAGTGGAAAGAATCATTGGATCATGAGGATATGTGTCACATCTCCTAATTGTATTGTAACTCTAAGAAGACATGTGTCTTATCAGTTCCTATTTTGATTAGGACTCTAGAGGTAGAGGGAGAGATTCATGGACTCTCATTAATGAAATGGCTTCTCATCTTTTCGTATAAATAGGAGATCTCTCTCCTTCATTTGTTAGCTAGCTTGGCTTGGCTTTTAGTTCTTTAGCTTGGAGTTTGTAGTTCTTCCTTGATGGCTTTGAAAGCTTGGAGAGCTTTGTTGTACTTTGTGATTTTGAAGAATTTGAATAAAGCTTTGATGTTCTCAACATGGAAGGAGATGTAAAGTAGATGTCATGGAGCACATTAGAATGTAAGGTAGAGTAGATTTTATTTTGTAATTTTGCTTTGATTTCATTATGTCATTTGATTACTTTCAAGTTTGATAGACTAGAGTTTCCATTGATGCAATTTTAATTCATGCAAGTGTGTTTAACCGATTGATTGTAGATTAGTTTTTCTTTACATGTTTTTGCATCAAATAGTGACATGAGATTTTCCTCTCTACTGGCCTTGTTTTTTTTAGCTTTTCAATTTCAGTTATGTTTTGATTTCAGTCTTGTTCATTTGCTTTGTTAAGTTAGTTTAGAAATCAACTCACTCATGTCATTGATAGTTACCTCCGAAAGCCATAGCGAGACTAACTGGTGAGGGATCGAAATATGAATGTTGTGATTTTATTTTAGTTTACTTTTATGCAATTAGATATTGGACTGCTTATTTCATTGACGGTTACCTCCAAAAGCCATAGCGAGACTAATGGTGAGGGATTGAAATATGAGTGTGTAATTTGACATTAGTTTTACTTTTCTACAAATAGATATCAGATTGCTCAAGTTGTTTATGATTACCTCCGACAGCCATAGCGAGACTAATGGTGAGGGGTCAGAATATGAGTTGATTTAATTTGATTTTAAGTTTACTTTTCTGCAAATAGATATTAGATTGCTCAAGTTGTTTATGATTACCTTCGAAAGCCATAGCGAGACTAATGGCGAGGGGTCAGAATATGAGTTGATGTAATTTGATTTTAGCTTTACTTTACTTGCAATTTTTGAATTTCTTTGAATGCAGTGGCTTAATTCATTTCTCTTGTATTTAGATAGCAGCAGAGATAGTGATTTCATGATCAGTATTTCATCTTTTGCTTGATTAAAATAGCTGCATACTTACACTTTTGTTTAAGTATTAATTCCATCAATAACATGTTTTAAGATCTTTTGAAGTGCTAACTTTTGGAAGTTACCATTAGGGACATAGACCTTGTCTTGAAATCTACATCCATACTTGACCTTTAAAAGTATTCTTAAGACCTTAGAATAGGATTTCCATTTGCATTAGATACTTTAGGAAATCAACAAGAACAAAACCCCAAAACAAAATAAAATATATAAAACAACGAAGTAAGAAAAAGGTTAACTAAACACATATGGTGCACCACACTTCATCAGTTTATGATACCCAGATTGATAATTTATGTAGAGCAATTTAATACGTTAAATTGACTAAACATTTTGGCGCCGTTGTTGGGGAAGTGTAATTAGGAGACCTTATTTATTACATCTAAAAAATTAATAATTCTTGAGTATGCTCTCCTTCTGCACTTTGTGTGATCTGGAGGATCAGAAAAAGGATTGTTATGTAAAAAAAATTAAAAAAATAAAAAAAAAAATTAATAATTCTTGAGTATGCTCTCCTTCTGCACTTTGTGTGATTTGGAGGATCAGAAAAAGAATTGTTATGCCTAAAAAAAAGGGGAAAAAAAGAGGAGACAAAATAAACTTCATCATTTGATAGGTTCAAATTGTCCAAAATTGACTGGTTATGGTTTGTAGTGGTCCTCAAAACATTGTATCCTGTTTTAATAAAGTTTTGCAACTTAGCTGCGGAATGTGGCCTGATTCCGCAGCTAGTTGAGAATTCCGCAGTTGATTTCAAGGTTTAGCAGGTTACAGGTGTCTAATGGAGAAACCGACCACATGGGCATCTCCAAAATTGTCCCGACATGGATCTTATCCTAGTCACCCAACTCAGATCAATAAAAAACCAGCCTAAGACCTCAGTGAAAGTCCTGTTTTTAACATGTTTTCTTTGAAGACTTTGTTGCCTGAAATTGAAAATCATTAATCATTTTTATAAAAATTTACAATTTCAGAGCGGAAAAAAAGAAGAAGAATAAGAAGAAGAAGAAGAAGAAAAGAAAAGAAAAAAGAAAGAAAAAGGGAGGCTATCCTCAATCCTAGCTTTCACTGTGGCTTCAAAAAAAAAAAAAAAAATCTGCAAAAGCCTTCTCTAGATGTCTGCCTAACTCTTGTAATCAATAGCAGTAGGTCAATGTTAGTAAAAATCTTCAACACTCATCCATATTCCATCCATTGTTAAAGTATCATCAGCATTGTTACAGTTGTCATCTCTCATCTCAATCATTTCTTCTATCCCTCCATCTTGCTGGAACATCTCAACTGAAACCATAACTATATGAAGATGTCTGCCAACATTTATGAGAAAATCAGTGGCCTTCCTTGTATACCGATTAGTTTGTAGGTATTTATGGTGCAAGACTTTTGCAACAAAATTGTGAACGAAAGAAGACTCTAGAAGCCAAGTCGCTTTTCATTATTCATCTTACAGCCACTGCGTTTGAGGCAGATCTTCAATGGAGTATTCTTGAAAATGAACAAAGAAAATGTGAAGATGTTGCAAACGAGTGAAACATATGAGACTTATGGCTATTTTGAAGAATATTAGAGCATTGTTACATGAATAGAAAGATAACACGTAGAAGATTTCTCTAACAGACAATGCTGTTTGGGTCAGTATGGAATCACCTGTATTAAAAACTAAGTAAAGGTTTTCATGAATCATTGAAGGTTTCAGCCACTGCAGATTGATTAAGGTTATGTGCATTCCAAAATACATTACTCCAATTCTTCAGCCCTGTCATCATACCTGTGTAATACACCTGACACACAAAAAAAAAAAACCGTAATAGCTGAAAAACGTCGAACTTCACACGCACGATTTGGCCAAACAGAGATGAATCTGAAAAAAATAAAACATGGGTTTTTTCGCCAGAAGGGTCAATTAGATAACCCAGAAACCTTTTTAAGAAATTCGTGGCGGTTTGAGAGAAATCCTCGGTTCTTTGGAGCACATTTTTGCTTGCCGCGAGAGAAAAAACAGAATTTCAATTGATGAACTGATAGTTTGAAAACAGAATTTCAATTAATGAACTGATAGTTTGATGTTTGATTTAATTCAGCTATCTGGGGTAGGCAATTCCAATTTGGGTATCAACTGTGCGGTGGCATTCAACTCCTGGTTACACGTCTCCCATCTTTAATGAAACCATACTTCATCACACGCCTATTAACAATATAGTTCTAATTGAAGATGGCTCTGTTTAGTGTTAACTCCATTACGTGATCTGGTTGGGTACGACTCTTCACAAACAATTGATAGATATGGCATGGAGTAGCATTCAATCTTGACTTTAATGTATAACGGCTTCTCTCCTGACTCGTACATTAGTTATGGCTGATTATATGTATTCAAAAAAAAAAATCACATAACTCTTTTCTTTATTTCCACGCTCCAGAGTTTTAGATTTGGTGTGATCTTATGGGAGTTGGCTACTTTACGTATGCAATGGAGTGGAATGAATCCCATGCAGGTATTTGGTCTTGTTATTTTTCAAAATCATCATCTAATATTCCTGGGAGTTGTCTTAAACATGAGTTATGGGTAGTATATGCATATACCTGGATTCAAAATAGTGTATCGTTGCAGCATGAAGCTGCACAAATAAGTCCAGTCCTTGCTCAGGCCAGACAGCGATGTTATTATCAAGCATGACCTTGGTATCCTTGATTATTTATCAGAATTTATCTGTTGTTTGTATGGGAAGCCCCGGGTTTATTGTGTAGTAACACTTGCATTTTCAGTTAAGAGAAGGGATCAATATCATTTTGGTTGGTTTTGTTTCAATTAAAAATCTCATTTTTAAAGATGAATCACTTACTTTTAAGGTTGCAGAAACTCCATAAGAAAGTGCGGAAAAGATATAAATCTATGCACAACACAAGTATCCAAAATAGGCGTAAAACTGATGGTTCACTATTTCAGCCACTTTCCGCAGCTGATTCAACTTTTCGCAACTGTTTTTGTTAAACTCTAGGTTGTAGGTGTCATCAAACAAAACAAGCCACATGGGTAGCTGGGGGAATGTCAGTACATGGATGGTGTTCTATTCATTTGATCCAATTCGATGAAAAAGACCCCGATCAAAGGGAAGTCAAATTGTGTGTTATCACTAAGTCGCCACACTAAGTCGCTGCATGTCAAGAAAAAATAATAATTTTGAATCAATGAAATGAATAAGTTATTTTCTCACTTTTCTTAAGGTATTGATTAATTTTGGACTGATGATGAAAGATGAATGGCTAACTTTTTATTCAATATTTTTAGCTACAGAAACCGTGCACATTCTGCAGTTGAAGTCCAAGTCCGCAGACTGAAAAAAAAAAACTTCATTGTTCAAATCAGCCTAACTATTTCATACGAAATCAGATTTTGATGATTTAAGTACCATTGGAAAGGTCTCAACAAGATCTACATAATGAGAAATCCATCATTAGAGTTTGAAATGGAAAATAATGAAATAAATTGCTAAAATAAACAACATTCAACTTGGGGTACCAATTCCAAAACAAGTATAATTTTTTATTTTTTTTCCTTTGAAGACTTGTTTCATTAATACAAATTCTTAGTTTTGTGTGTAAATATCATAACTAGAGAGATTGATCACCTCTCTCCTTTAATAATCTTACATTCCATTGCAGAAGAAGTGTTAGTTTTTTTGCAGGTTCCAAGAGGAAGGACAAATGACTACAAGAGAATGGTGTTTCTCTAAGAGACCAATTTGTTTCATAAGAGGATGATTAGCAACAAAGAGGAAATATGTTGATGCAAAATCAGAACCAAACACTTGAAAAACTTTCAGATACTATTTTCTCCATCACATCCATCCATCACATCCATACCTCATAATAAACCATTCACCTCATTTCACTTCATATTTTCCATTTACATTCACATCCACTTTCCATTTCTTTTTGGCCATTCATAACCCACAAATAAAAGCAAGAGGCTCATTCATATGCTTATTGTCTATTGTCATTTCTGCTCTCCATTGCCATCTTCCATTTTCATCTTCCATTTCCTGTCATTTTCATTTCGCAAATAAGCGTTGCTTCAATGCAAATTATTGAGTCCATAGTCCTTTGAGTCTAAGTTCTTTGTAAAAACACCTTGAGGCTTGCATGCCTTAATGGCAAGTCCTCATGCTGACAAACAATGGGAATACATTAATGTCCCTTGTTCATCAAATCATCTAGGTGACTCGACATCAACAAATTCATTCATACCTAGCAAGATGTGTTTGGGCATCTTGACTCTCATTATCATCAATGGTGAGAGTTCTCGTGTTGACTAGTGGCATCCATTAATGGCCACTAAGCCAACAATTTCCTACTATGTTCGACATCAAACATCTTTTTACATAGTAGGAATTGTGCCAATGAGTTTTGAAGACATGAAGACTATTATTTTCAACATTTTGGAGCAGATTTAGCAAGTTTTAGTAGAAGCAATAAAAAGTCATCTTATCTCTTTATCCATGACTCCTCTTGTTCAGCCACTTGAAGAAGAATATGATCAAAATTTTGCAGCCACCACACATATAACTCATCCATTCCAAAGGGTAAGTGAAGGTACGTCATTTTCTAACTTTTGACCATAGAATTCCATAAAAAGCTAGAATGATAATTGTTGGAAAAACATTTCTTTTCTTCAATTCATAAAATTGTCAATATCATCAGTTGGGGGGGGGATACATTCATATTCATATCTTGCCATGTCCATATCATATTCAGGAGTCCACATACTTCCAACATATATTAATTATTACATTTCTATTATGAGCATACAATGGCTTTTGAAAAAGTGCTTAGAGGAAAAATTGGATACAAACAAAATCATAGTTGTCACACAAGAACCAACCATCATGCAATCTAATAA
>APFE030419961.1:265665-292750 GCA_000404065.3 Pinus taeda | reverse complement strand
AGGTGACTTAGATTATTGCTGATTTTTATTTCTGCAATTTCCAGCATTCTGTAAATTTTCCAGAATTTGTGTTTTCAGCAAATTTATTTTTTGAGCATTGTTAAATGTATGGTTATGGGAAAGGGCATTTAACTACATGGGAGAAATAAGGAGAAACTGAAAACCGGGGTGGGAAAACAGAAATTTTAACATGGATCAGTGGCCCAAAGCCTCCTGCAATGTACCCTTCAAAATGAAAGCTCAAAATCCAAACATGGTCGATTCTTCTCCACAGTCTGTGAACTTGGAGACTAAGGGCTAGCGTACCTATAGATCTTTATTCAAACTTAAAAGATGAATTGTTAGATCGTGAAGAATCTAGATCTATGGGTATATGTAACACCCTCCTCCCACATTTAACCATGTAACCGGCCAACCGGGGTAAACATGTGATGAGAGGCTATTATGATTGGATTCAACCTCCCATGTGACCTTAAGGAAGTGGAATCGACGGAAACACAACATACGAACCTTCCACATTAGCTACAAGACTCCTAGGAACCATCCCAACCACTCAGGTAGCTAGCCCTTGGGTCCCATTGAAGTTTTTGACCACTTGACCTCTGGATGCTTCCATGCTATAGGCTTGCCAACGTCTAAGAGGCTCTGGACACTCTCATGAAAAGCCATGCGAGCGTCCAGGGACTATTTTGCTTAGTGTTGTGCCAACGTCCTCGGGATTTGAGCCACTTTTTCAGGCCCAAAGCCTAGGTCACTGCCCAGAATTGAATAACACCTTCAGATCAGTAAGATAACAGGGAAACAATGATGCAAAAGTAAATACTTGAACAAGCCCTTAATTGGACCCCATGACAAGCATTTCGTCAAACATATCACAAATATGTAATCTATAGGTGTAAACAACAGATTTAAGCATAGGGATCTCATACTTATATGAGAATTGCTAAGAAGCATTATTCCCTCATATCATTTGCTGCATTGTCATCTATTAGGTCATAGATACATTGTCCATTCATTTACAAGTAAAAACATGATGAGAGGCATACATAGCCACTGCCATAAAACACATATATAACCAACATAATAGCAACAAAAATACCAATGAAATCACAAACATATGATCCACATATAAACCAATATAATACTCAAAGGAGAAATAACCTGATATTAATGATGCAAAAACCAAACTCGGGATGGGACTGTTGCGTTCCACCTGACCATAGAATTGCTGAACCAAATCTTTCTTTAGCCATTCACCCCCGTGCCATATTCCAAGCATGAATGTGGGACTCAAACCAAAAGAACCAACTAGGGCATCCCGAGGCTAAACCACCTCACCCTCATCAATAGAAACTAGGCCTTACCATAATCCATCCCAGATCAGTAGGCCAACACAATGAACATGTAATAATAAGCTATACCATGATCTCCGCCAGATCACTAGGCCAAACAAGCATGAATGCCACCATATTTCTCCACTTACACCATGGAATTTTCTCTTCTCCTAGTCTCTTAGGCTTTATCGCAATTCACAGTTCGATCCAGGGATCACTAGGCCCTAAACTGAGACACCACCCTCTAGGCTTTACCATATATCACGCCATTCACCAACAAGGATTTCTAGGCCTAATCAAGGGCAACCACCTCTAGCCCATTCACCGACAAGGATTCCTATGCCCATCGAGGCAACATAATCCTGGCTTTACTGCAACCCACAATTTGGCTCAAGGGTCACTAGGCCAGTGGCTTTATCGTGATCCACAGTTCGGTTTAGGGACCACTAGGCCATGTGCTCTATCATTCAGAGATCCGCCTCACTCAACTTTGAATCCATCCGGCAATGCAACTCAACCAAAACATGAGAACTCCATCACAATATGGCTATTCAAAAATAGAAAGGCTAGGCTGAAAACACTATCACACCTGGCAAAACCCATGCCATAACAGCAAAAGAACCACATGCAATACCATGCATGCTAAATCTAGCAAGGAAAATACACATGCAAATCGATACCTGCAAAGACTACTGTTGTAGCTGCTTGATCCCCCTCTTCCTTGCTTGATCTCTGCTTCCTCTTGCCTTCTTTGCCTTTCTTGATCTAATGCGAAAGTGCTCCAAGAAACTTTAAGTGTCAAAGAATGAGAGGGAGAGAGTAATGAGAGAGCTCCAAAACTGAACTGACAAAAGGTTACAAACTGATCCCCAAAAGCCTTTTTATCATTTAGGCCTCTATTTTCTTTATTTTCCATTATTTTCCTTCAATTTCCTCCTCACATGCAACCTGTGACCTTTCACCTTTTTTTTTTTTCTCTCAATTTCCATTATTTTCATAAATAAATGTGCCAAAAGTGCCACTTTGCCTTTCCAAAGCCTTAGCCATTGCCTTTGCCAATTTCCTTAGCCATAATAAACCAAATGAACACCCACTAGGATGTTTTTCCCATCATTCAGTTTGAAATAAGTGTCCCATCAATTGTGGCTATTATTTTTGCCTTTATTAACTTTTATTACATGGAATTTTCACTAGGGCTGTTATAATATAGATCTAAACCCAACACCTAAGGCAGGATACCTATACAAATAGATGTTCCGTCTTGCAACAAATGAAATAACAATTTATAAAGCATATATAATATAGAGAATGAAAAATTACTAGTACATACCACAGATCAATAGATAGAAGAACGCCATGAATTGAAACCCCAAAGTCTTTCTATTATGAGAAATACAATTCTAGTAGAGCAAGACTTGGTACATGTGTTATAGATTACATTATCAAAAGATGAAATGAGGAGCTTGATAGCTTCCTTAAATAGAAAATGAGAGAAGAAAACCCCTCCAAATGGAAATAATGACTGGTTGGTTTGCTGCTCGTCAAAATAATCTCATCTGTTGATTTTCCTTTGAAAATAGCTTGATCTCCACCATTGATTTTTATTTTCTTTTTATTTTTGAGGAAAAATTCGAATTTCTCTTTAAACTCCTTTTGTATTAAAAAATCCATTTTTCCCTTTGTGGAGGACCTCCAAAAAATAATTCTTGTTTGACCCACGAATTGTTTGATGATTTTCCAATTGGAGAAAATTTAATTTCTCTCAAATTATCTTTTGACTCACAAATAATTAATTTTGTGGCTAATTATTTCTTTTTATTTTTTGCTATTGAAATTAATTAAAAGACTCAAGAGGGGAATAAATATTTTTCAATCCTCCAAGTGTGTCTATAATAAAATAATTTAGCCATGGTGTCTAAATATGACTAACCTTGCACTAAATTATTCCTTAACACACTTTTACATAAAATATGACATTATAAACCATTAGAAGGGGAAATACACATTTAGACATAGACCCTCAAGACATTACCCAATTCAGTGACACAATATATGATCTGGTATGAAAAATACATAGACTCGATAAACACTAGGACTTACCTAAGAACTTCTCAACGAATTCCACCCTAGCTTTGGGGTTACAGCTGGGTGACAAACTCTGCCGATTATCCGTGTTTATAAACACAAATAATTCAAGGAAGTTAAAAGACTCCCTAGGATGAAATCCTTTGACAAAAATCAGAGGCTTACCTACTTGTTGTTACATAGCTTAATAGTCATACTAGAATCATTTACAATAAACTTGCAGACTTTGGGTTTATGATGATGAAACTAGAAGCTGAATGATGATAATGATCCTTACAAAAGTTTTATTTGCCAAGCTTCATAGAGAACAACAATGGCTTCTAATGTGCTAACATTCTCCAATCTATCCAAAGCGTGGTCTAAAATTCCAAAGGTTCTATCCAAAAGAATATTCCTTTGTTGCTCAACTTGCACACCTAAAATCTAGGATTTTCGACAATCCATTGACCTAGATGAAGCCGGCTCAAAATGGGACACTAGGTAAAGCCCTGTCATGCATGGCTTCCAAATATTTTCCACCTAACCAAAGGGGCAAGAAACTTTTGAGCCTTCGACATGCTCTCACTAATAATTGACCTAAAAAACTTAGGGAGGTGTGGGAGGAGATGATATCAGATAACTCAAAGGAGCCTTAGACCAACAATAAATGCTAAGCATATTGGAATTTGGAACTAGTATTGCAGGAGGGTCTACCGTAGAGTGGAACCTTTAAGACATTTGGCTACCCATGTTTCTGCGAAAATGCAACCTTGAGTCACGACATCAATAAGGCCAAGACCAACCTCTTCCTTAGGCATAGGACACACATCCCAAGGAATTGTAGGAAGTCCTCTATTTATGGTATATACACATTCCAAGGAATCATAGTACACACTCCAGAACTGTATTTGCTTTCTTTTGGTATTCTAACCAACAAAGGAGCCTTAGACCAACAATAAATGCTAAGCATATTGGAATTTGGAACTAGTATTGCAGGAGGGTCTACCGTAGAGTGGAACCTTTAAGACATTTGGCTAACCATGTTTCTGCGAAAATGCAACCTTGAGTCACGACATCAATAAGGCCAAGACCACCCTCTTCCTTAGGCATAGTACACACATCCCAAGGAATTGTAGGAAGTCCTCTATTTATGGTATACACACATTCCAAGGAATCATAGTACACACTCCAGAACTGTATTTGCTTTCTTTTGGTATTCTAACCAACAATATCTGGCATTTTCTATAAGGGAGGTCCTTGGATTTAGATCACATTCTCTTTGATGACACCCTAGTCAAACAGAATTAGGTTGATCACATCTTTCTTTCAGGTGGACCTAGAGGACAGGGTACAAAGAGCTCGATAGACAACAGTTCCACCTAAGCATCTAGATCCATAAGACCCCAGGGAGTCATTTGATCTTCATCAGTGAGACTACTGCAAATCTGTCACCTCAAATCATGAGTCAATTCATTCGATATGTTGTAGAAGACCAATTATTTCAAATAAGGCCTCAAATAGATAATTAATGTGTTTAAGATTAATTAGTTAAATAAGACATTAGTTACCCAATAAATATAACTTGAGCCACAAGTTAGGGCTTTAGTTTCTCTTTTTTTAGGATATGGTTGTCTTGTTTTTGGTATCATCACTCTATTATTAATTAGTTGAAGTATTGTTACTGATTTGTAGACCATTTTGGAGATGATGTATTCTTCCATCTTTGAACAATTGCATTTTCATTCCAACTTCGATGTGCAAGCACCCCTAACCATTTGGTGTATGTTGTGAATTTTCCTACCTTTTCTGGTATTACAGTGTTTATTTCTGTTTATTTTTGTTATTATCAGTTTTTGGTGTAGTGGTAGCATCCATTTTGGTTACAAGGACATTATAGTGAAAAGGTTCTGAGGCATAAAAAATGACATTTTATGCTAGTCATTGTGTGGTAGGTAGTTCCATTGAGTTACTTCCTATAGGATGGAAGTGGTGATGAAGATATGTTGCTGGCTCATGTATAGGATTAGTGTACCATGCATAGGGTTAGGAGCTGGTCATATGCTTTTTCATAAATATAATGCCCACTATGAAACTGTGCTTGACTGGGCCGTGGGTACTATAATTCTTTAATTGAGTACAGTTGCATTGCATTCTATCACATATTTATATTGCAAATGCGTCCTTTTGTTGCAACTGGAAGAAAGATGGTCATGCTACACATGATGTTGTCCATGAATCTAAGGGAAACTGAAGAGAATCAGCTAGCATTAAAGGATTTATAACCAAACATTACAAAAGAGAAGGCAGAACAGTCAAATACATTCATCCCTCTGGTTGTTCACTTATACATACCGTTGGGGTATTGTTGCTGTTGCATTACTTAAGACATTTACTCTTGGTGTAGATGGTGTGTTTGTTTTTTTGTTTAGAGCCAACCATCAAAACTTAACCAATAATATAGTCCTTGAATAAGCATTGTCTTCAAGTTTCATCATGGTTTTAGTTTAGTTGTCATTAATTTTGGGGGACTGTTGTTTGCATTTTCATGTGTGAGCTTATTCTATCTTTGAGGCTTCTGATTTGGAATTATTTTAGGGAGGCGCATTGTGGTTTTCTGATATCACAGGATGTGCGCATGGTCCATTGGGTGCTCTTTTTCCTATCTCAGTGGCAGGAATGCATTTTCTCAACGTGCAGGTGAGGTCTCACTTGATGGATATTGTTTGGGTTTTCATTTGTCATTAGTTTTGAGTTTTACTTTTTCTGTTGTGTTCTAGTATGATTTTTGATAAGCTATACATAGAAAAACAAAGGTACTTCTAGAGAAAACAAAGGCTAAGTAGCCTACCCTAAGCTGGAATAAGAGAAATTTACAGTTTTCACACTCATACTTGTTCATGCTATATGCATTTTTCAAAAATATATATTTTGAAAAGGAAATTTTATCATTTCTTTTTCTATTTGAGAAACTTAAACAGCACCTTTTTACTTTGTCATAAATTAAAAACCCATAGCCATTTTCAAGTTTTGTCCAGCCTTCTTTGTGAAGTACTAGATTTGTTTCAACTTTCCATACCATGTGTTTCGCAGCTTTACAGTCTTAGATGATCATTGGCAACTTTCTTGAGAGAACCACAAACAAGCACAATATTTGAATCATGCATTTGCATGGTACCGACAGGTTTTCCCATTGATATGATAACCCCAAATCAAAATAACATATGTTAAAATTGCTTGTGTTTCCATGGTCAGAGATTGACACTAGATGGTATTATGTATGACACTTGCATTCAAACTCACTGGCATGTTGTTGGGAAAACTGTTTCATTCCATTTATGTTATTTTTTAGTTTTTAGTAGTTTTTAAAGGTAATCACTGCTTTTGATTTGAACATTCTGTCCTATGCTTATGTAGAATTGTTAAATTGGGTGATCTAACTTCTCTTCTATCATTGCAATACACATTATTGTATAATTGGAAAAGATGAAATAACCTTTTAATTTACTTTAAAAATTAATTTATGGTTATCGTTTCGCGCTTGTAATGCTTTCTTAACTGTTGTTTGAAGAACTAACATGTTTAGAGCAATGAAAACTGACATTTTGTCTATCCATTTGGGGGTTTCTGTTATGCATTGTCTTAGATCTCTTTTCAAAGCTCTACAGATGCAAATGTTTCCGGACTTATGCCACTTATCATGAAGGTAACAGGATACAATAAATGACTGGTTTGAGTCTCAACTTTTTTGGTTGCTATGCTTCAATGCTTGTGACTGGAATCTTGAAGAAAATTATTTCCTCTTTACTGTATGAGGAAATATACCACTTTTTATTGCATGAAATAGCTATGCTTCAATTCAAAAAGTAAGCATGCTTTTGAAAGGATATCATGTAAATTATGGTCCTGCTTTTGAAAGTACGGTTATCCTTTCCATTACTTGTGGATATTTTCAGAAGTGTTTTACTTTGATATTTGGTTTGGCTGCAGTATTACAAGATTTGGCTGGAAATTCTTACAGTCCCCATTCTTTTAGTGGGATTTAATATCCCTCAGGTAAGAGTGTAAACTTTTTCCTTTGAAATATTTAGATGTGCTAAATACTTGCCTTTGGAGGACATCTGCCATTATTGATTGCTTGTGTAGGTGTATATCTGAGAACTATAATTTCCAAATATATGGTCTCTTGTCGAGATATAAATACACATCCGGCAAGACTGTTAAATGGTATAGATGTAAAAATAACAACAAATATCAGCAATGCCCTTTATTTTACATTGTATTTTCGGTCTCAAAAGGGCAGTGAGAAGGGTAAACTACTTATGTTTGGAGGGTGTACACTTTACAATTTGTAGCTGAGAACAGGGGCTGCTTGGAATTACAAATAGAGACTAATCATACCATTGCAAGATGAATGTGCTAGGACATAAGCTAGCTGGTCTGCTGTGCATGAGGGCTAATCTCCTCTACTGCTGCACATATCTTGTGTGTTGCCAAGTGTGGACGAACAAGAGGTAAAGGGAGACAAGTCTCCAACATAATTCACGGTTAATTTCTTGTCAACTCAACCATCCTCTAACTGTTATTTCCCTACTGTTCGAAGGCTCCAAATCTGGCCTGTGTACCACAACTAACTGGCAGCATATGTCTTCTCTGCTGGTTGAGTGTAACAAGTGGTAATCAAACTGTAGTGAGGGGGGAGCTAAGGAGAGTTAATTCCCTCTCAAAACACACCACATAACAGGCCTCCAACTGCTAACTCGTGCTGCCCCTAAGTGACCGAAGTCGACCACATAATAAGAGGAAACTCATCCCCCTAACTGGCTGTGAACTCAACCTACTTGGTAGCCTTGATTCGTGGGGCTTTAGTGGACGCCAAATCAGTCTTGAAGTCAACTTAAATTGTCATGCCACTTGTCCTGACTGCTTTGTATTTTCCTTGACTTGGAACATGCATTTATTATGCCCCCGGTTATTTAATTTTATTATTTTCCAATTTCTTGTCATTTTAACTTTTATCCTCAGTTTCGAGTAAAAGTGGGTTTTCATGGGGAAATAATTATTTTTGGCCCCAAAGTTGGTTCTAGGATAATGTTGGTGCTCCGTGTATGAATTTTGAGCACTCACATGCCACCAACATTTCCTGACACCATTTATTTACATCATTACATAGTAAATTAATTAAAAATCTCGTCGTGCAGGAGTATTTAATTATTTAAAAATCCCTAAAAATAGCTAGTCAAATTCTGTAAGACTCTAGATATGACCTCTCATGGAAATATGTATTGACCCTAGACTCAAAATGTTAATTTTTTAGATTGTTCTATGCTGTATCAATTACTTTGGTCCAATTCACATCTTCACTTAACAATGCATCCAATTATTAGCAATGTATCCAATCATAAACTGTAACTGAAGATAGAACAATATATGCAATGACAAAGAAGACAACAACACAACCATATGAGACAACAGATTGGTCCAAGACCAGGGAAAAACCCCACAAGGGGGAAAACCCTTTCAAATATTTTTCTTTATTAGATTGTCATAAAAAGTTTTTAGTAGAGAGTACAATGAGCCCAATACATAAACTAGTAGCAGAGATTTAAAAAACAGAAACAGATTGTGGAAATACAGAATAGCAGAGAGAAACCCTTTATCCATCAGACTAGTGAAGCCAATTGAAGGCAACTATCAAACCCTAGATCAAAACCCTAGATGCTCTCAGCAACATTGACTACGTGTGTCAGAAACTCCCTAGACACCCCCTAGCCACTGTGTGAGGGCGTCTTGTCTGACCCGGACGCTCCCAGGAACACTGTATACATGCATCCGAGGTCAAACTCACCCAAAACCGCTCCAAACCCCCAGACACTCTTCCAGTTACTGTGCGTGCGTCTGGGACTGCTTAGACGCTCCATTGACCACTCTGTGCGAGCATCTGGGGACCAACACTGTCTGATCTGCTTCAGAAACCTTGGATGCTGCCTTCAAGCTTCTGTGCGAGCCTCTAAGACTTCTTGGACGCTCCCTTAGCCACAGTGCGCGTGCGTCCAGGGACGAAAAAGCTCAGCTACCTGCCTGCGTCCGAGAAACAAAAACCCTAGATCTGTGCGAGCTTCACCCTTGTGATTTCTGACCCTTGCACAAACTTCCTCCGCCAGACCAATGCGAACCAAGACAAAAGAAGAGAGTAGAAGATGGCTTGATCAAAATGTAGAAATGAGCTCAAAGTCTCTTCTATTTATAGGCTTTCATGAGGGTCCACTTGGGGTTGAGGTTGACCTGTCCAATTTTACATGTGCTTAGGGCCAACCCATTCCATTATACATGAGTGGGTAAAATAGTTCAAAAATCAACTTCCGCTTGTCCAAATGGGGTGATATTTAGGTCGATTTTGGTCCTCTCGAAAAGAGGGATTTAATGCAATCATTATCTTGGTCATTTGAGCTGTCCAAGGTGGAATTTGGCGCTAGTTGCAAAAATTAACACCCCCTTTGAACTAGGAAGAATTCCACCTGCCAATATCTGTTTGTTGAAAATCACATCATCTTGTCATATTGTCGTCATGCTTTGGCTGTCTCTGCTCAACTCTATCTGCTGAAACTTTCTTAGATCTAAAAGAAGAAGAATCAGGGAGCAATAGCTTCCACCCATACCGAGTAATAGGATAACTTAATCATACATGGGAGCACATCTTTGACCCTGGAATCTCATTCTCAACCCGGAATCTTAAAAGGGGAGCAAGTCTCAACCCAATCCTATTGCCTATCGATCTTCCCCATCAATGACCCTTAATAGTCATGTGGTTGAACACCTGCATCATAATCAACTTGGGTTGTACACCCCAAGTACACCCTCAACCTGTTGGCCAAACAAGGAGCAGTATTCCCAACAAGCCTTGCTTGAGGGTATGATGCCAACTGGGTATACTTTCCATAGACCAGATAGGGGAGCAACATCTCTGACCCTATGAAGATAGGGGAGCAACATCTCCAACCCTATGGGTAACAGATAGGGGAGTACCCTATTGTCCAGAGATCCCTCAACCCCAGGAGTCCTTTATCTCAATTCCTCACCTCAGGAGCTCAAACAGGGTAGGAAGAGTTGGCTCAGTGTCCTCAATCAACGCTGCCCCTTATCTGGAGGGGCCACATCCATCGGTCCAAGTTGCTCTCTGAAGACCAAGAACTTTCCTTTTGGTAATGCCTTGGTGAGAATATCTGCAATCTGCTCATCTGTCGATATGTGATGGAGTCTAACAGCTCTGCTTTGCACCATGTCCCGAGTAAAGTGATATCGAATCTAAATGTGCTTGGACTTGTCATGAAACACGGGGTTCTTTGCTAATTGGATCCCACTCTTGTTGTCGCAATATATCACTAGTGTCTAGGACCTGCTCAAATAGCTCTCCAAAGAGCTTCCTCAACCAAACTGCTTCGCAGCTAGCCATGCTAGCGGCAATATATTCTGCTTCGGCGGTGCTCAATGCTACAGACTTTTGTTTCCTGCTCGTCAAGGAGATCACGGTAGATCCAAGGCTAAAGCGACATCCATATGTACTCTTTCTGTCAATAACATTTCCTGCCCAATCAGCATCAGTGTATGCATGAAGTTGAACATCTCTAGCAGAATATCTCAGACCAAGTGTGATTGACCCATGCAAATATCTCAATACTTGTTTGGCAACGATCCATTGTGCATGGAGGGGCTCGGTCATGAATTGACTCAATGTGTTTACTGCATATCATATGTCTGGACGAGTGCTCACAAGGAACATTAGAGCCCCAATTAGTTGTCTATACTCGGATGGATTTGCCAAATCGGGTCTTGCAACTTCTCCACATAACTTTTTGAAGTTCATTTCCATCGGTTTAGATTTGCATTCAGTGATTCCAAATCTTTCTAGCAACTTCACAACATATTTTACTTGTTAAAGGAAAATCTCACTAGGCCTTTGCCACACCTCAAGACCTAGAAAATAGTGCATGAGACCAAGGTCCTTCATCTCGAATTTAGAGGCTAGCTCCCTCTTACAGTGAATCATCAGAGGCTCACTACCTATTAAGAATAGATCGTTAACATATAAAACCAAAATCAATGGCATACCAGGGACTACCTTGAAGTAGAGGTTGGGATCGGCATTGCTCCTTGTGAATCCCAACTTCATTAGGTAACTGCCAATGCGTGCATACCAAGCTTGGGCCTTCAAACCATACAATGCCTTCTTTAACCTACAAACATGCGTTCTTCGATCTTCCACTTCAAATCCTTGTTGTTGTTCAACATATACTTCTTCTTGTAACATGCCATGAAGGAATGCAGTCTTTACGTCCATCTGATGAAGAGTCCATCCTTGACTAGCAGCAAGGGCAACTATCGAACGAATGGCTGTATATCGATCCACAAGAGCAAATATGTCATCATAATCTTCTCCCTCTTTCTGAGAGAATCCTCGAGCTACGAACCTTGCCTTGTATTTCTCAATGCTGCCATCAATTCCATGTTTGATCTTGAATAACCACTTTGAGCTCACGACAGACTTCCCATTCGGTCCTGGCACAACATCCCATACATCACTTTTCATAATTGATTCATATTCGTCGGCAATAACATCCTTTAAACTTGTTCTTTTACAACTTCTTCGAATGAGGACGGTTCGACTTGAATCATAGTGCTAATGGCTGCAACATATCCCTGATACTTGCATGGTTGCTTCCTTTCTCTAAATGATCTACGAATGGGAACATTTCTTTCAGCATTCTGTAGAGTATCGTGGTGCCAAAGTGGTCTCTTCTTGGTAGGAGGATCACTTGGAGGAGGATCTAAAGGATCCATAGGCTCCGCTGGATTATCTACAATATCGGACTCAGGCACAAAAGTACCATCTAGAATATCCAAGTCATCATTCTCCTTCTTGGGAGGAGGAGGCGGAGGAAGGTCTCTCGCTTTTCCAAGAGATGCATCTTTATCGAATGTTACATCCCTGCTAATTTCGACCTTCCTCTGACCAGGAATATATATTCTATATGATTTAGAATTTTCACAATAATCCACAAACGTACCTTTTCTTCTTGTAGCTTCCATCTTGTTTCTTTTGTCCTTCGACACATGAAATATACGGGGCATCCAAATACACGAAAGTGAATATTTCTTTAGGGGTCTTGTTTTCTAATGCTTGATAAGGCACCCTGTTTTGAACATATACATCATGGCGCCTTTTGATCATGGAGCATGGCATGGGCAACTTCTAATATAGACCTATTCTTCCTTTCAACTAAACCATTTTGTTTGGGAGTATATGACACAATTGTTTCCTTATTGATCCCGTCTTTCTTGCAAAATGCTACGAATTCATTTGACATGTATTCCCCTCCATTATCGGACCTGAATACTTTGATTCTCTTCCTTGTTTGATTTTTGATGAGGGCTTTGAATTCCTTGAACATTTCAAAGGCTTCATCCTTGTGCTTAAGGTAGTATATCCATGTCTTTCTTGAGAAGTCGTCAATGAAGGTGATGTAGTAGAGATGACCACCAATAGAATGCACAGGTATCGAACCACATATATTGGAATGAATGAGATGGAGGATGTCATTTGTTTTGTTCTCACTAGAGGGGAATGGTCCCCTTGTTTTCTTTCCACTCGCTCATCTTTGGCAAACTCCTGTTGAATTTTCTAAGTCTATCCATTAGAAAATTAATCCGTATTTCGCTGGTTTATTTCTTATACTTGTTTAAATTCAAACAAGTTATTTAATACTTTAAATACCGAAATAACCACAATACAGTCACAACATCTATAGATCATCAACTGAAAGAAAACAAGCACACAAGTGACACCGTTGTTTTTGGACAAATGTCCCCAGAAAAACCCAATGCAGGAAAATCGATGCAACTATTCAGAGGGTTATGTTATTATGCAGTCTATCTGAGTACAACTAGGTGCCTAACTGGCTCACCCGACAGAGAAAAATACACGACAACAATACCTCTGTACCCAGAGACAGGTATTCAGAAAACCTGTCCCACGAAACCCTCTTCGGCACAATTGAAGCTCAGCGCTGGCCCTTCTGGCCTCTGCATCAGCCTCTTGTTGACCTGCGTCAACCCCAAGACCCTCTATGTCAGCCCTCTAAGGCACTGTGCAGCCTTTGGGACCCTTTGCGTCACTTCCTCTGCCCTTTGCGTGGATGACACAATCCCTCTGGGCTCTGCGTTGCTTGGACTGGCTGTTGCCCTCGCTCTCTCTGCTTCTGTGCTGATCTCTCAGTATTGTCTCTGCCTCTTTGCCTCGAACTCACTGCCCCTTGTCGCTGATCACTGATTCAACTTTGCTTAGCAACCCCGCTCTAGCAAAATGAATGACTGATCACTCTTATGTGTTCTCCAACTGACCATCAAGCCTCCTCTTATACTTTTCTCATTGGTCCTTCAACGACCAAGATTAAATATTTAATCAACGGCTAAGATTAGATTTAGCTTGAACCATGACTTTTGGAACCTTCTAACCCAATTTTATATTAATACCCATTAATATTTTATTTTTCCTAAGTTTAGACTTAGGAACTCCATTAAAAATATTAGTTATTTTAATATCTCCCAAACCGGGTACAATCTATCCAAACCATTTCCCAGTCTTGGAGATCTCATACGCTTTAGCCTCTCCACCAATTTTCATGGCTTGAGCACATTCGATGCTACCCGAAATCAACACTCCCTCTTAGTGAGGACTGTGCTCTAGTAATACTCCTCACTGAGCATTACCCTGATCGTCTGGCACCAGTCCTTGTGTTGATGCTAGGCCTCCCTCCCAACATCCTCTACACTGCTGCATCTTGTACTGCTGCACATGGCCTTGCCATTGCCACTGCTACATCCGTAGGGCAACTCCCTCTGCATCTGTGCTGCTGCTGGTCCATCCTCCTAGCACTGTATCTGCATTGCAACCCCCTCTCATCATGCTGCATCGTGCTACTGCATACTGCTACTACACTGCAACTCAGTTATTGAGAAGTAAGTAACTGATCCACCCAACTTTTGACATCCCTGTTAGGTTAGAAACACTCTCGATGCTGAAGCTCCCTTTGTCGCTAACAAGTGCTGCCTCTACTAACCTCTGTGTTGCTGCACAACTCCTTGCATCTCGCACCGCTGCACACCTCTCTGTGCCATCCTACACTGTTGCAACACTCCCGTGTCTCTCGCATTGTTGCAACCTGCTAGCCTCGCGTTGTACGGGGACCCCTGCAATGTAGCACTCTCCGCTGCTTCATCCGCATTCGTCTCTACCTACATCCTCCAGTCCTGCTACTCCTCTTTGGGGCTCCCATAGCAAGGTTTAATCCAAGAGGTTGGGTACCTCAAGGATCCTGCCCCTCATCACCTGTAGTCCTCATGACTACAGCACGATGTCTACCCACTTCTTCTGAAGTGGTGCATGAGCACTCATGGCATAATCGTCATCCTCCTCGACTTCGTTCTCCGGCCTCGCTGGCGCTGCCTTCAAGTCAGAAGCCTCTCCCTTACTTTTCTTCCACGAACACTGGTTCGAATAGTGACGCAGTTCCCCACAGCGGAAGCACTTGACCTTAGAGAGGTCCTTCTTCTTCCTCTTCTCCTGCTTTCCTGCAGATGCTAGAGCCACATCCTCTTCTTCCTCCTTCTTGATCCTGACCCCTTTGTCACTACTCCTCGCCTTGGTCAACTGTTTGATCTCTTCTTGATGAAGAGCCGCCCACAGTTCTTCCCAATCCAGAAGACTCGTCTTGCCCAGTATGCTCTAGACAAATAACTCCTAATCCTAAGAGACTGCATTAAGTGCAGTCCTCACCATCAATTCCTCATTCAGCGTGGCCCCTATGGAAGTTAGTTGGTCACAGATGTCCTTCAACCGACCGAGGAAGACATCTATCTGCTCTCCCTTCTGCATCTGGTATGACCTTAGCTGATTCTCTGGGAGCATCTTCCTCTGCACAGAAGTATGCTAGTACAATGTCTTCAAAGTGTCCCACATTTCCTTTGCCGTTTCCTTCTCGACAATATGTGGTACCACATGATCCTTGACCCCATCAAGGATGATGCACTTTTCCTTAGACATTGCCTCGTACCTATAATTTGCCACCGGGTCAATTGGGATAGCCATCACTCTCAAGGTGAAGTCCTTGATATGATGTCTATCTAGAATGGACAAGACCTTGGCCTTCCAGACCACAAAGTTGGACGCTTTGTCCAGCCTGTCCTGATCTCTCAGCCCATTCACGACCATCTCGCTGCACTTCTGCCGACTCGTCCGAGTCTCTCTACTTCTTGCGTGGAAGTTCTCGGTTCGACTCCTGCTGAGTGTCTCTACTTCCCGTCTAGAAGTTCTCGATTCGACTTCTGCTGAGTCTCTCTACTTCCCATTTGGAAGTTCTCTTTTGGACACCCTCTGAGTCCCGATTTCCCTCCTAGAAATCCTTCTGCCAACTGTCAAGTTGCTCCTCTCCTATTGTTTGTGCAACTGCAACACTGATCCGGGTTCCTTGGCTAGAAATCCGCCTCTGCAGCAATGCCCTCTACCTTGGTCTTGTCTTGTTAGGTACTATTCTAACCACAATACCCCACTAGCTGTGAAAATTCTATCACTGCAACAATTGATTTATTTTTCCTACTTATTCCACAATAAGTTATTTATGAAATTACTTCAATAAACATTGCAGCAGATATCACACCGTCATACAGAAACAAACATATGCACAAGCATTAACACACTGACACAGATGTTTTGGACAATAGTCCCCCAGAAAAACTCAATGTGGGAAAACCAGTGCAACAAGGGAGGATTTTATTATTCAGCAATTCTTCTGTACAACAGGGTGCCAAACTGGCTTACCCATAGAGAGAAATAATTCTTCAGCACTTCTCCCAATCCCAGCGTCAACCCGGCTAACCTTTGCGTGGCTCTCAAACCCTCTGCGTCAGACCTTGCTTGACTGTGTCAGCCCTGGGCCTCTCTGCATCACTTACGCAAGCCCAGCAAGTGACTATGCAATATTCTACTGCCTTTGCGTCTGCTTGAGAAGCCCTGTGTCTGCCTCTCCTACCTCAACGCTAATCTCCAGTGGCTGATCCCGCCTCTCTGCTCTGTACTTGCTACCTCCTGATTGCTCACCAGACCACTGGTTCAATTTTTCAGCTAATGCCTCTCCAGAAATTGAACTGACTGGTCTCCCTCAGTGTGTTCTCCAAGTGACCCTCGAGCCTCCTCTTATACTTTTCTCATTGACAAATCAACGACCGAGATTAAGTCCCTAATCAACAACTAAGATTAGATCTGGATTGATCCATGACTTTTGGACCATTCTAATACAGTTTTATATTAATACACATTAATATTTTATTTTCCCTAAGTTTAGACTTAGGGACTCCTTTAAAAATATTAATTATTTTAATATCTCCCAAATTGTTTAGAATCTGCCCAAACCCTTTTTGGGTATTGGAGATCTCATATGCCTTAGCCTCTCCACCAATTTTCATGGCTAGAGCACATCTGATGCTACCCCAAATCAACACCAACTTCACTTCACAAACTACTCGTAGCCTCCTATGCCCCATCAACTGAAAGATTGAGCCTTTTGGCTCTGTGCAATCGTGGCACCAACAAAACAACTCCCTCAGCCAACTGCGTTAGCCCACTTGTCCTCTGCGTGGCTCTGTGAGAGCCTATTTCTGCCCTCCTTAGCCTCTGCACTGCCTCTTTCTGCCCCAGATTGATGACACAGTCCCTTTGCATTACTCCTTCCTCTGTCGCTTTCTGCAAGGATTAGCTCTGTCAATCGGGACAGCAGAATCTATTGCAAATGCTCTGCTAAGCTGATGCCTTCAGTTTCCTTGTGATCTGGAACCACGCTCTGATACCATGTTGAATTTTCTAAGTCTATCTGTTAGAAAATTAATCTGTATTCTGCTGGTTTATTTCTTCTACTTGTTTAAATTCGAACAAGTTATTTAATACATTAAATACCGAAATAAACACAATACAATCACAACATCTACAAATTGTCAATTGAAAGCAAACAAGCACACAACCCAATGCTTGAAAAAACCCAATGCGAGAAAACTGTTGCAACTATTCAGAGGGTTATATTATTATGCAGTTTATCTGAGTACAATTGGGTGCCTAACCGGCTCACCCAACAAAGAAAAATACATGACAACAATACCTCTATATCCGGAAATAGGTATTCAGAAAACCTGTCCCACAAAATCCTCTCTGGCACAACTGAAGCTCAGCGTTGGCCCTTCTGGCCTCTGCGTTAGCCTCCTGCTGACCTGTGTCAGTCCCAAGACCCTCTGCATCAGCCCTCTGAGGCATTGTGCAGCCTCTGGGACCCTCTGCATCACTTCCTCTGCCCTCTACGTGGATGACGCAGTCGCTCTGGGCTCTGCGCTGCCTCTGCTAGGCTCTGCGTAGCCTGGACTAGCTGTTGCTCTCGCTCTCTCTGATTCTGCGCTGGTCTCTCAGTATTGTCTCTGCTTCTCTGCCTTGTACTCAATGCCCCTCACTGCTAATCACTGATTCAACTTTGCTTCGCAACCCCACTTTAGCAAAATGAATGATTGATCACTCTGGTGCATTCTCCAACTGACCCTCAAGCCTCCTCAAATACTTTTCCTATTGGTCCTTCAATGGTTGAGATTAAATCTCTAATCAATGACTAAGATTAGATTTGGCTTGATCCATGACTTTTGGAACCTTCTAACCTAGTTTTATATTAATACCCATTAATATTTTATTTTTCCCCATTAAAAATATTAATTATTTTAATATCTCCCAAACCATGTACAATCTGTCCAAACCATTTTTGGGTCTTGGAGATCTCATGTGCTTTAGCCTCTCCACCGATTTCATGGCTAGAGCACATCCGATGTTACCCCAAATCAACAACTCTCTCATGATGGTCTTGAACATCGGGAATACCTGAGACCAATTTCTTTAGTTTCGGAAGAGCATCATAGTGTAGATGAGCCAGTCTGCGGTGTCGCAACTCGCTCAGATGATAGGTATTATGAACCAATGTTAGAAGTGGCCTTCTTGTGACTCTATAGAGTCCTTCAAATCTTGTTCCTAATGTGAATGCATCTCTCATAGGTGAATCAACAGACCAAGTCAAAACTTTTCCTTTGATTAGGCTAACCCTCATCCCTTTATCTTCCAATGCGAATATAGAACCAAATTGTTCATTAGTCCCGACACATACATAACATCATGCAACAAAATTGATTCCCTATAATTCAACTGAAATTTGACGAACCCAAAACCTTTCAGGAGATGAGTGAAGTTGTCTCCAAGAATGATCTTCAACTTACTCTCCCTCTCTACTAGATTAGAGAGGACGTCCTTGTATCCAGAGAAATGATGAGTGGCCCTACTATCAACCAACTAACTATCCCACGAATCCGATGGAGAAGAGCTAGTAAGGGCAGAAACAAGAATGTATTCAGATTTATTTACAACATTACTTTCATACTTGGGAACTCTTGACTTCTTTTGAGGAGGATGATCTTCTTCATGTTCTCTTGAGGAATCTCTTCTTCTTCTTTCATTTCTTCTATCGCTGTTATTCCTTTGATTGACTTTTCTTCTTTTATTATTTTTGTTGCTTTTGGTGTTATAAAGTGGTATTTTTCTCTTCTCGGGATAGTCTCGAGCATAATGACCTTTCTTGTGGCAATTATAACATTCACTATGAGATAAAGATCTGTCATTCCTTCCTTTTGTATTTTGAGAAGGATGCTTCCTTGATAGACCTCCCTTTCCCTTCTTCTTTTTGTCATGAGTGATATATGCAGCGGGCTCTCCCTCTTCATGCTTTTGAATCCTTCCCCTTGCTATCATCTCAATTCATCTTGAGTAAGCTTCCCAACAATTTCGTCAAATGACGGAAGGACATTGCTGTTGCTTATTGTAGTAATGAAGGTTTACCAAATAGGAGGGAGATCTCTGAGAGTTACAACTACGAGTTCCCTGTCAGGCACATTTTCTTCAACTCTCTGCAATTGATCTCTAAGGTGAGATATCCTCATAATGTAGGATTGAACAACTTCTCCTTTATTCATCTTGGTTTGTTTGAGTTGATCTTTCAAGGTGATGATCTCATTCAAATTGTTGATTTCATACATGCCGACTATCTTGTCATACATGTCTTTATACTTTCTTAAATTCCCAACATATGCAAGTAAATGATCCTATAAACCATCAGCTATAATTTGCTTTGCTTTGGACTCACCTTTCTTGTACCTGTTTTTGAGGGAAGCGGAAGCATTTTATTGAGGCTCGAGCATCCTTTCTTGAATGTATGCCAGCACATTATTGTTGTCAGCTATGATCTCCAACTTGACTTTCCATGCAACAAAGTTTGATGAGTCACCCAACTTTTCATGCTCCTTGAAAGTAGAGGAAGACATCTTGACCTTCACTAGGCAATCTTCTTTCTAATAATGAGGGTTTCAATGCTTGTTTTCTTTTGGGTTTGTCCTTCACCTCAACTCTGATTCCATGTTAATTTTCCGTATTGTTCAATGTTGTATCAATTACTTTAGCCCAATTCACATCTTCACTTAACAATGCATCCAATTATTAGCAATGTATCAAATCATAAACTGTAACTGAAGATAGAATAATATATGCAATGACAAAGAAGACAACAACACAACCATAAGAGAACAGATTGGTCCAAGACTAGGGAAAAACCCCACAAGGGGGAAAACCCTTTCAAATCCTCTTCTTTATTAGATCGTCATCAAAATTTTTCAGCAGAGAGTACAATGAGCCCAATACATAAACTAGCAATATCAGTTTAAAGAACAAAAACATATTGCAGAACTACAAAATAGCAGAGTGAAACCCTTTATCCATCAGACCACTGAAGCCAATTGTCTAATCCTAGATCAAAACCCTGGACACTCTCAGCAAGACTGATTGCGTGCATCTGAAACTCCCTAGACGTTCCCTTAGCCACTGTGTGAGGGTGTCTGTGTCGGATCCGCACGCTCCCAGGAAGACTGTATGCGTGTGTTCAGGGTCAAACTCATCTAGAACTGTGCCAAACTCCCAGACGCTCTCTTTTAGTTACTGTGCGTGCCTCTGGGACTGCCCAGATGCTCCCTTGACTACTCTGTGCAAGCGTTTGGGGACCAACAATGTTCGATCTGCTTCAGAAACCCTCGACGCTCCCTTCAGGCTTCTGTGCGAGCGTTTAAGACTTCCTTGACATTCCCTTAGCCACAGTGTGCATGTGTCCGGGGACGAAAAAGCTCAGTTACGTGCTTGCATCCAGAAATAGAAACCCTAGATCTGTGCGAGCTTCACCCCTGTGATTTCGGACCCTCGCATGAACTTCTTCCTTCAGACCTGTGCGAACCAAGACAAAAGAAGAGAGTAGAAGATGGTTTGATCAAAATGTAGAAATGAGCTTGAGGTCTCTTCTATTTATAGGCTTTCATGAGGGTCCACTCGGGGTTGAGGCTGACTTGGCAAATTTTACATGTGCTTAGGGCCGACCCATTCCATTATACATGAGTGGGTAAAATAATTCAAAAATCAACTTCCTCTTGTCCAAATGGGGTGATATTTAGGTCGATTTTATTCCTCTTGAAAAGATGAATTTAATGCAGTCATCATCTCGGTCATCTGAGTTGTCCAAGGTGGAATTTGACCCTAGTTTCAAAAATAAACACAGAACACACCCAAGGCCTGCTGATTTTCTAAGTGCAATAGAGATTAGCACATTATTTTTGAAATTTTGATAATTACTTTTGGTATAGATCTTCTTTTAAATTATTCCAATGTATCATTCAACAATTATACCTCATAAATTCAACCATAAAGACCATATCACAATGCACAAAAAGAAGACAAGATTTACCCTAGGAAAACCCACCATGGGGAAAAACTGAACAACCTTTTTCAATAGAGAAATTCTTCTTGTTCAATGAGAGACACACCTAGACCTATGGTCAAACTTGGTCTTCTCCTCCAAGTCAAGTCACCCAATCTGATCCGGCATTTTGTTTTTCCTGTCTGACCCACAATTTCAGCCCTCTTGCAATTACCAGTTTTCCTAGAAATTTCGGCCTTGTAACAGTTACCCAATTACCAAGAAAATTTCGCCTTGCAACAAAATGCCTAGAAAAATGCAAACCATGGAGAGAATAGCCAATCCACACGTGCAGGTTGCAAGAGAGTGAAGAGAGAAATAATTTGTCCTTCTATTTGTCCAATTCGTCCTTCTTGTCCTTTGCTTGCTTGCCCAAAAACTGTCTTGTGTGAGAGAATGCGAATGAGCAAGTGGAGGAGATTGAGCTGCCTTTATATAGTAGTTTGTCTTGGCCGAATTGGCTGACTTGGACACTCGGTGGATGCTCTAGCTGGTCATTTTATCAATAGCTTTGTCTTTGATATCTCCTGTTGAATTGATTCTCTAAGGAAAAAAGTTGTTGGGTTTTCTTGTTGTGGGTTTTTCCCTAGCCTCTAGCCTAATTTCTGGTGCCTCTTGTCTATTGTGTATTGTGATCTCTACTTTCTTGTCATTTCTATTAGTTGAATTTCTGAAGTGTAATTATTTGATGAAGAAGAATTAAAAGAAGCCCTAATAATTCACAAATAATTATCAGTAGTTTAGAAATAGTACTTGTACACATTGCACTTGGTTTCTCAACATCTTCTTGCTGCTTCTTCTCTCCTCTTTCTTCAGCTCTTTATGTTTCTCTCTCTATCCTCATTAATGCACTGAATAATGATGGTGGCTTTCCGTATAATCTTCTTTTATATCTCATTATAATTATGTTGACCTAACCCTAAGATCTAAAGGCTCAGATTAAGTCCTTGGCCAGTAAGATCTATGGTTGTGATATGATCTCTCATTATCACAACTTAAATCAGTTAATTCACTTTATTCATTAATAATGAAAAAAAGTCACTTTAACTTTATAACAAATAAAGTTAATGTTCTAGAGACCACTTTTGAACATTCTCCCACATGCTAGACACCAAGGCAATGTGGAAGACACTTGTCTAAGCTAAAAGCTCAACATTGTGGAGATGTGATTTGTTTGGAGTATTTGCTATTGAGATTGGCTTTTGCATTGGAGATGTCTTTCTGGGATTGGAAATTAGGGTTATGAGAATAATTGAGGGCCCTACACAATGTGCATCATTACAACTATAAGACAGTAATGTGCATCCTTGAAATGATCAAGTTCTTCTTCTTGTAAATTTGCGTACCCTGAACATATACTATTTTACTGTGAAAAGGAAGTCGTCATATTTGTCATTACGACTGTCTAAGAATGAAATATAATGGGAAACAGCCATGCTATAAAATATATCCTTTATTTATTCTTGCGTTGGCTATATGTTTTGGCATAACTTTGTATTTATTTGTTAGTGATTTCACTATAGTAATTAAGGGACAATCAATCTTAACTGATTCATTCTGATATGCAGGGCAGTCTCATATACTGGTTAACCAACAGCTTCTTGAGTGCTGTCCAGGTTGGTTTATTTTCTTTCATACATCTCTTTCTGTTTCACAAATGGGGTTTTGGTTGTATGGTTGCTTGTTTTTCTTTCCTATTAGTGGTTTATTTTCTTTCATACATCTCTTTCTGTTTCGCAAATGGGGTTTTGGTTGTATGGTTGCTTGTTTTTCTTCCCTATTAGTGATTATATTTCAATTTATTTAGTGGTTTGTATAACCAGGATGGGAAAAAGCACCGGGACTTTTTAAAATTCATAGTGTATGTTAAAGCTCTAGGGATTCTTGCATTTTTCTTTCAAAACACTAGTGCTACTTTCAAATGAAGCTATTTAAGTTTATGACTGCATAAAATCACAAGAGAATACAAATGCAAACCCATGCTGCTCTGGTGTACTGGTGAATTTGTAGATGTGTTGATCTAGTTCACACTTTACAGGGCATAGTGTTGAGAACATATTGAAAAATTTAAAGCATTATCTGTGGTGGACCTATGAGATTTGAAATAGAGTTTAAACGTTATATCTCAATTTGAAGAAATAGATCTGAGCACCTTTGCCCCAAAATACTTTATTACAGATTGCTTTTCCACATTTCTTTGCTCTTCCTCATCATCCATATTGTTCACCTGCTGCTAATCAATCATAGTGGCATGAAATGTGATCTGTGCAAGGTGGTCTGCAGCTCGTATATATTCAATTAAACAGAGAGGAAGGCCATTCCATTGTAGCGAAATTGGTAGAACTGGACAGACTGAAGTGTTGCATCAGTGGAACTTCAGAAGAAAATCATTGAACCTGAATGCACATGAGCAAAATATAATGCTCTAAATATTTAAGAGATGCTTGTCCTTGTATATCCAGGAAGCATTTACTTTTAAATGATAAGTGTTAGGACCTTTGAGGTCCGCTAGATTGATCAGCTACTTTTAACCTATCTCAACCACTGGGGTGTCATGCACCCTATTGATGCTAGTGCCACAAGTGCCGCTGTTGGGCTATTTGTGCTCTACGTGATCAAATGAGTCCTTTTAAGCTGGTTGGAAGGCTAAGATAGACAGAAAATAAGACAATCAAACTACCTAATTCACCTTCTTTTATCCTCAGTTGAGAGTATATGAGCAAAACAAAACCAATGAGAATTCAAAGAGGAAAGGTGGAGCAAACCTAGAAGAGATCCTTAAAGAATTGATGGCTTGAAAGTTGAGGAAGATGAAGAGGAACTAAATGGACTTTCCACCTTTCAACGGTCCTGCAAACAAAACAAAAAACCAAGCAAACTACTATTTCCTACAACTTATTGGTATTCCAAACAATTAGCTCAAGAGTCAAAACCAAATGAAAAATTATTCATATGGACAAGAAGCTTTAAGGGAACAAGAAGATCTTTATAATCATCAATGGAGAAAGTAAATACAAAATGGACTTTTACTTAGAGTAGAGTGAAGAAGTTCGCTGATACTGTTACTTTGGGGGGTTCTTAATTCCTCAAATAGAACTTTCTTAATTTTTGAAGTTATTTCTGAAAATTTTTCAAGACAAGGTGACTACTATCTTAATGTTCCCTTATTAAATAATTCAAAACATAATTTATTTAGAGGCAGAAATTTAAATTTTGGAACTTTGCATCAATCACTAAAAGCTGAATAAATGAACAAGAGAAGCAAGGTGGGTCTCGCGCTTGAACATTTGAACATTATCTTTAGAAATACGAGATTTTTGGTGTCATTGCTGGGGATAAAGTCCAATTCTTGGAGGACGATTGGATGAAGTTCATGATTGAGATTCTTGTTGAAATTTGATGACTAAAAAACAGTTTCCTGCAATCCCTACCTGGTTTTAATTTCACCTTATTACTCCCATTCAGTTAAATGCCCTTTCCCATAAACATACATTCCACATATAGAATTCTGGAAATGAAAGTTTCAGATTAAAACACATGTGACTGTCAACACATGCTGAAAATAAATATGAACTTAGACCCAGGCAAAACCCCTTCAATCTTCTCCGGGGAAAACCTATTAGAGAGCTCTTCAAATTTATTTGTCTTTCAAGTTCAGGAAAAATACATTTGTAGACAAAACAAAACAACAAAATACTACTTATCTCTTCTGGCCAAAACTCCTTGAAAATCGTGCCCAGTTTGCCTCGATTTTTGTGCCCACTTGAAGCTCAAAATATGTACTGTACGGATACAACTGTATGGACTGTACTGTATTGGTTTTGTACAAACTGTACTATACAGACTGTACGGAGTTCCGTACCGCTGTACGGACTGTATGTTTTTTTTTTCAAAAACTTCTCTCGAACGACGTGCAGCTCACAACATTCAATGTTGTTTGTACTGCACCTTCTGCTATCTTCTATGCCTTGATTTCCATGCCCAACTTTGCCCAAAAATCACTCCTTTAGCTTGCTGCAACAAATTTCTTCTTCAAATAATGAGTGCTAGGTATGGGGCTATGTTCTCCTATATCTATAGCAGATGGTGTTGATGCTGATGCTCCTGTAGTGTCCTCCTCCTCCTCCTCCTCCCGCTCCTCCTCTGAGTGCTGCTGCTCCTCCGACTCCGAGTCCTCCTCTTGCTGCCCCTGTTCTAATGGATCATCTGCCATTGGCTCTAACCATGAAGGTGACTCCTCCAAGATGGGCTCCTCAGACTCCACCCTCCACAGAGACAATACATCAATATTGTCTAAGGAAATGGCATCTGGATCCATTGGTGATTCTATTTGCCTCACTCGAAGTCGGATGTTGTAATGCACATACACCAAATCGTTGAGGCGTGCGAAGTCCAACCTGTAAAAGTGTCAAAAAAAGTAATGAGTCTTGACTCTTGACACTTGAAGGTCATTAATTAAAAATTAAAAATTACAATAAGTGTAATTGCTCAACTGAAGGCTTGAGCTCAAAGTTATACCTGTTGCGCTTTTTGGCGTGTATTTTCTCAAATACACTCCAATTGCGTTCACACCCTGAAGAGCTACATGTTTGACTCAAGATTCGTATGGCCAATTTCTGCAAATTTGGTGCCCTTGCACCATAGCTTTGCCACCAAATATCTACAACAAAATAATGAAATAAAAAATTCAAAAACTTAAAACATAATTAAACTTTCAAATAAAAGTTACATAATTGAATTTAAAAAAAATAGAATTATAAGTAAGGAAATTTTGAATTGAAAATTCTAATTTCTAATGAGTGATGACTTGTCACTTACGTGGCATGAAGAGGGTCCTTTCCCTAATAGCATCATCAAAGCCAAATAGGCCAACACAATCCTGATAAGACTGTATCTCGTGCTACAAAGCTCAGGATCAGGTACCATCCTCTGAATACAGGAATGGAGCCCTTCCATCACCTTGCCATCAAAATCAAAGTTGCATTTGTATGAAAATGCGGGGTTGAGGAAGAGTGCTGCTGCATGAATGGGTCGATGAAGTATCCCTGTCCACCAACTATCAATCACATCCCATAACATCATCTGCCTATCAAGGCCAACAGAACCCTTGTCTGCATAATAGGAACGAATGGCCTCCTTGGCCCTATCCATGCCCTCATACAAATAAGCCATTGCAGGCTTCTCCCCATCCACCAATCTAAGAACCTTTACTATAGGTTCACAAACTGCACATGCTTCTTCTACTCCATGCCAAAATGTCTTAGAGTACACCATTTTTGCAATGGCTTTCCCGTCATGTCTCCTGTTGTATCTACAATTATGCCAATCATCAGACACAAACATTTGCTTCAACTCGAACTGATATCGAAGCAAAGGTTGAAGAGTAATAAAGTTTGTGGCAAAACGTGTGATGGCAGGACGCCGCAACTCCTTGTTTCTAGTGAACCTCCTCATGAGGCTAAGAACAAAAGCATGGTTATAAATAAACTTGGGGATGCTCCTAGCCATATCAACCGCCTCCTTGATGAAGGAGAGTTTCCCCATATCTTCAAGCAACAAATCGAGACAATGTGTTGCACATGGAGTCCAGAACAATGTGGGATGCCTCTCCATAAGCATTTTGCCGGTAGACACATAATTAGCTGCATTGTCTGTTATGACTTGCACCACATTCTGCACACCAATCTCCCGAATGAACCCATCTAACAACTCACATATCGTTGCTGCATCTTTGATATGTTCTGATGCATCCAACGATTTAATAAACAT
>APFE030419961.1:248959-265513 GCA_000404065.3 Pinus taeda | reverse complement strand
TCCAACCATCAGACATCACTGTGCATCCAGTAACTTCCCATGTCTTTTTCAACTCCGCCAATCTAGAGTTGATGTCCTGCTTTTCTTCTTGAAGAATTGGCCCCTGCAACTCCTCATATGTGGCACTTTTGTACCCTGGGCCCACAACAGCAATAGCATCACACATTGGCTGCCAAAATGGATTGGCTTTGGTGATGCTGAGAGGTAAGTCGCTCCAGAAAATACACCTCCCCATGACTCTATCTGCTTCTTGCTTCTCCTTTTTAACAAGCGATTTTATGCCAGGTTGTGCTCTAGGTCCTGTTCGTGGAACAAAAAATGATGACCTCGCAGTCGCACTAGCAGTAGCAAGTGATGGTGTGCCAGCTGTGGAGCCCCTCCCACTAGGGCCACTACCCTCAACATCAAAATCAAGAGAAGATATCCCGAAAGATCTACCTGCACGTTCAACTTTGTTTCTTTCTGCCTGTTCCTTCTTTCTGTCCTTTTCATCAATTGCCTCAAGAGCTTTTTGTATAAGCTCCGGACTAGAAACTGTACAAACCCCAACATCATGTCCACTGAGTCTAGCAAGATGGTATTTCAGTTGTGTAACCCCACGTGTCATCTTGGTCCCACACAATTTGCATGTAAGATATGCACGATTTGTACCCACCATTAGGGTTCTCATACTCCCAAAATGGGTCCAAGGCTTTTGGCATATTTGTATTTTGTAGTGGGCTAACTAAAACCTAGGGCATCAAAAAAAAATTGAAATTAGTAACTTAATAAGTAATACTAATAACCACATCATTTTACAAAACAATTTTTTTGCTACATTATTTGCAAATTTGCAATTTTGCAATGTGAATTGAAAATTGAAAATTCATAAATTCATTTGAAATTTCATAAATTCGTACATAGAATTTAATTTTAGAAATAGGCAAACGGTAAACCTACCTCACTGTTCACAACTTCACATTGCACAATAAGAAATTAATTTCTAAGGTGAAGAAATTTTATAGAGATGAACCCCTAATATATAATAAAATTAATAAATAGCCTCTGCAGCGATGAACTCAAAAAAAATGGAGTTTGCTCTCCAAATATGGAGAAAACTTGAAAACTTAAAAACTTAAAACCCTTGCATTTTCTCATGGGCATGAAAATCTTTTCAAATGGAAAAAAATATCAAGCAAAATGATTGTAGGCAAATAGGCAAGCAAGAACAATCCTAAAACTAACAAAAAATTCATTGAAATAGGGGTTTATTTGAACATACCTGTTAATGGAAGAAATGAAATTGTCTCACTGTTCTTGAAGCTTAAATCAATGAAATCTTCGTTGTTGGTGGCGATAATAGTTATGGAACGCTCAAACCCTCCTTGGCAGCAATCACATAGCTCTCCCCTTCCTTCTCTAGCAATCAGAAATGAAAATGATTGAAAAAAAACCAAAATCGGACTTTTATAACCCGCACGGAAGTTTTTGACTGTTGCTGGGCAATATTTTGGATCGTCGCGCGATATTTTGCCCCGCGATATTTCGGCTCGCTGAAAATATCGCGATATTTACGAATATCGCCGATATTATCAACACTGATCTATCCACTTGGAAGAATGAAGCCCTTGTTCTTATGGATATCGAAGAGTTGATGCTTGTGAGGTGAGAGTCGAGACAAGCACAATTGTGAAGGCATTTGACAGCTCATCTTGGTGACACTATTGTGACGAAGGTATGAAATTGTATTTGTCTTCAATTTTGAATTTTCACATGGGTGGAAGATGGCTCCTCGGGATTTGCATGTGTTATTTCTTGCCTGGACAAGGAGAATATCGTGGGATACCCAAATAAGCCTCATCCAAAGTTTTATGAGAAACTTCCAATATTTGATGGTGTCTCTATAATTGTTGTCCCACATGTCCTGGCATCTATGGGGCATGACTCAAAATTTGAAGAAATACATGGAGATGCCACGACGAGATTATTTATTTTTTCCTTGGGACAAGGGAATTATGATTGGCTTAGGCACTTTTCCAGTCCCGAAGTGTACCCTCCCTGAAAGCTTTGGTTGCGAGGTTTCTCAAGCATTGCTGGTTAGGATTGCAGGAACATGTTGATCCATATCAACACTTGTTGGCAGCTTTACAGGATGAAGGCCTTCATGTTTTTTTTGATACAATGAAGGTATTGATGAAGAAGAAGGGGTTTTCAGTGACTTAATTGAAGGTAACAGTGCTCCACAGTCGAAAAGAAGATTGGAAGTCGCTCCAAGTTTTGATGATCAGCTTGATTCCCAGAAAGAAAGATGTGGCAAATTGGCTTCAGAAGAGGTTTGGTGCCCAGAATTTGAAAAGGGTAGCACCACGAGCTACATAGATGAAGCAGTCAGCGAAGAAAGGGACCTGGATTTGGGTTTGGACGAAGAGTTTCTGCAGTTGAACCCAAGACCATATTTTACATGCTGCGAGGACAGTTCCATCTACGACAGTGATGATTGCACAGGTGAGGAGGATAGAGTTGTTGCTGTTCATGATGATAAAAATACTATGGGTTTGGAGTTGGTGGGTATGCAGCATGAAAGAATAGTTTTTGAGAAGCCGCATGATTTTCATCGAGAGTCTGGTTATGAAAGGAAGAATCATCCTTGAAACAATATGTTTCAGCTTTCCCCGGAGTTGATAATGATGACTTCTTAGAAGACTCCAAGGATTTCCACAGTAATGCTTCAGTTTGTGATAAATCAAAGGCCAGCACTGATGACACTCCAGAGTTTGAAGTGGGCAGCATTGTTAGCCACAAGGGGAAGCAACCTTCGAATAAATGAATCCAGAATTGGGAGTGGGCTCAAAATTGGAAAAATGTAAAGATTTTCTGCAACTCAAACCACGATCATATACTGTGTCTTTCTTAGCCACTCCCATCTATGATAATTATGATGAGACAGGTGAAGAAAATGGAACTATTGCAACTACACCTCATGACAATGAAAAGATCACTCTTTCTCATTTTTATAACAGTTTTGTGTTCTGGGCTAGTTAAGTGAAGTGATGCTGGATATGAACAAAAGAAGGTGTTCTAGATCAGAACTCAGGACAGTTTTGGGCCAGCATTGATAAGGAGTGTTGTAATAAACCACACAGCCATACAGAGGATTCTAATGCAGAAAATCAGAATGCTACTGACAACATTGATTAAGAAGAAGTGGGACAACATTGTGAGCTTAAAGGTGCAGATGGTGATTGCTCAGAGAATGGGTATCCGTACCCCATTCACTCTAGTGATATTTTCAAACAGCGGCATAATTATTGACTTGATATGGGCAGCATAAAGAACCAGCGTTTGCAAGAGGGAAGAATTGTATACTTTCATCGTCCTATTTTTCATGGCAGCAATTTTTTTGGTGTTCAGCTGGCAGCACAGAAGATGCCTCACTCTTTGGAAGTGGTAATGAAAGCAATATATGTTTGTTTTACTGCTGTCAGTCTTTTTCATTGGTGGATTGTGAGAGTTTGCAGTAGACCATTGTCATGTCCCCATTTTTTATTTCCTCTATAGTACAACCAGGGTGGATTTCTAGGTCACAGGAACAAGTTTATGTCATTAGGGGTTCCGAGGGACTTTTGAGGAGTTTTTATGGGATCCGATGACATTCGCTTGGCATATTCCATCATCTGCATAGTTTGCCTTTCATTCTGTTGCATTCCGATAACTTTCAAGAAATAGCATTATTATGGGGCCTAACTTAATTAATTATGCTCGAGGTGGCATTCCGGGAAGATTAATTGATGGAACACCTCAGTGTAATAGCTCGTTGGAACTGGAACAAGAATATCTATGGGATGGGATGCTGATAAGTGACTTCCAGTGGCCAGAGAGAGTATGGTTGCCAATTTACCATTTTACGACATTAAAATATATTTTAATTGAGGGAAATGTGCTCAATGATTAAAATAATAGTAAAATAAGAGCTTCTAGAGGGGCTCATTAGATCTATAAAAAGAGGAGGAGGCCATTAGAAGACATCTTGGATTTGATCTTTCTTCTTGTATGAGAGGTTTGAGAACCCGATTCTCTACTTCATTTGTAGCCCCATGATGGAAACCCTTGGGTGATTTAGAGAGATTGGGCGAGTATTCATCTCCCCACGATGAATTCATCCATAATTCACAGGAGAGCATAACATTGGCATTTCAGTTTAGTTTTGGAGGGCCAACACAACATTGGAGCAAATTCTTGAGGCCAATTCTATCTCAGCTATATCAGTGGTTTCAGTATGTAAAACCCCAGTTTATATATTATAAATAAAGATGAAATTATTTCTACTCATTATATTGTTATTTGCAATTCTATGTTGCTAAATTTTACACAGCAATTTTCTATTAAATTTATGAGAATTTGGTTGTGAATATTTTGTTTAAGAGACATTTTGGAAGAATACCCATAATTTCCCAGTCATCAACAGTTTGAGGGTCATTCAACCTGTTGACCACTACGTGTTAACTACCCATAGCAGTACACCCCCTTTTTTCACAAAAGGGATAGCACTTGATCGATGTGTCCGTGCCATTCGGCTGTCATCATCAACCCGATTATGTTATGTTGTAAACCCAGTCTACATGTGTAAATTGTAAGTAATCTTAGCAGATTTGAGTCATGTATGTAAATTGCCTAGGAAAACCTAATTTTCTAGTGATAATCTACGTTTTGGAAGTTTTTTTTGTCTCACCGATCCATGATCGGCAGAGTTTTCCTTCAGCCTAACCCCATAGCCAGAATGGATTTTGTCATTAGAATCTTAGGGGAATCCTAGCGTGCTAGGACGAGTTTATGTAAAAGTAATTTGGAGATAATTCTAACTATTTGGTTAGGTTATTACAAATTGCTTGATCTACTAGGTTATGTTTGTGTCGCAGAACTGGGTAGTTTATGAGGGTCTATGTCAAATGGGATTCCCCCTTTGAGATGTAAAAATGTAAAAAAATCATGATGTAAAGTGTCTTGAGGGTTAGAAAATGTTTTATCCCCTCATAAGTCCTAGGTCCTAGGTGATTTTTCCAAAGGTTAAGTTCGAGGGTCCAATAAAAATAATAAAAAATAAAAATAATAAAAATAATAATAAAAAATAAAAAAATAAAAAATAAAAATATAATAAAATAATAATAAGTCAAAGTTTTGAGAACTGATACTTCATCTCACTTGCTACAAGCCATGGCGTTCCCCGTCTTGGAAACCCTGAGTCCTAGCCTTGATTACCTCGTTGGGAAGGGCGACCCTGTGCAGATTAGATGGGGGCTTGAGCTCAGTAGAAATTCTTTGCGCGATTATGCTGTTGATATCGGGAAAATGGAGCACCTCAGGCAGCCGCTGTTGGAGTTGGGAGTTAGCGACCGTTTTCTTGATGATTCCAATCCGCGTGTGGAGATCATTCTACCCTACGACAACAGGGAAATTCGCATAGCTAGGGCTTTCGGGCGTACCACAACCTCGCTGAACGGCGCAGCCAGGGCGAGTCACATTTCTTGTGCGCTTGATTTCCCAAGCCCCAGCCATGTTGCAGACCTACTCAACACTCGGGAGCCGCGCAACTCTGTTGTTAAGAAGTTGTCTTCAGGCGGGTGGGCAGACTTCGGTAGGAGCGTTTTCATCCAGATTTGCTTCTCGAGTGTAGGGGTCTCCCAAAAACCCCGCAGGGCCATTTTCTTCGGCACAAATGGAAACGACCTATGGACAACGATGCTGCAAGGGCTCCCACGGCTTGAGGTCTCGTTTTCCATTGCGGTGTTTACCCTCTGTTTGGTTCATCTTCCTCAGAACCGTTTATGGGCAGGAAGTTGGATATCTTTAAAGGTACTTATTTTTTTAGAACAGTCTACCTCCGTGCGTTACTTAAGGTTTTGCAGATTGGAATCCAAAACGCTTCTAGGCATCCTTGTTTTCGAAACAAATGCAAAATGCCAAAGCAGGGAGGTTGCGTGGCAAGTGTTTGTAGGAATGCCGCGCCGAGAGTTGGTCTCTTGGAAGGGACAGATCTCAAACAATGCACAGATTGGATTTTCTGGAAAGGCTCTGAGAAACTGTCATGAGATGCAGCGTCCGGCCATCGTCCAGCCTCTGCTCGGACCAGCAGAAAATGGAGCAGTAAGCTTCAGAGAGGCCCCGTCCTCTTTCAAGCCATTCCCAGTGATTAACGCTACGTGATGCCCTACACAGGGATCTAAGAAACAGGCACAGGCTGTGCCCCTAGCAAGCTGTGCATGCACCAGAGTCCTCTCGTCTCAGATTTGCAGAGGAAAGCAGAATTCGGAGCACTCTGCATCTTTCCAGATCCTAATTGTGCTCCTCTCGGGCAAAACTCTGCTTCAGTAGGCGAGCTCTTCGGATCAAGTGCAGGACCTCAAGCAAATACTGGATTTTAGGATGGGGATTCCCTTTGCTTCTCAAAGGCTCCTCTTCAAAGGTAAACAGCTTGAGGATCACCTGCCCCTTTCTTTTTACGACATTCAAAGAAATGCCTCCATCATTCTTTCCCTTTGTTTGAGAGGGGGAGCTATTGGACAATCTTCTTCAGCGGCAGCGTTTTCTTACAAAGATGCTGTCCATGCTCAGAAGCCCAAGAGTGCTGCTCCACCAGCCCAGGCTCCAAAACCCTTTTTGGTGGACAAGCTGGAGGAAACCCCCTCCATTGAAATAATACATCCTACGATGGATAGGCAATTCCAAGTGTTTGCAGAATTATGCATTATTTGCAGGTTCAATGGGCTTTGGCCTCGCACAGCAGATCTCTACAAATGGATTCACTCGAACTGGACCAACAACTGCAAGCTTCTTCTCTGCTCAAAAGGCTTCTTCATTGTAGTTTTTGTTGACAGTGAGGATTATCAAAAAGCATTAACTGAAGGTCCCTGGTTTTGGGACTCAGCGGGGCTATTCTTAACCCCTTGGTTCCTAGACTTCGATCCCTCCACAGCTATCATCACCAAACTCCCCATCTGGGTCAGACTTCCTAATCTCCCAGCTCCTTTATGGCACTTTGCTGTGTTTGAAGGAATCGATAATTCTCTAGGCCGCTTTCTAACCACAGACACATCTAGAGGGGAAAAGGGCATATACACCTTCGCCCGAATCTGCGCAGAAATAGACATGAGTAAAGGACTTCCAGATCAGATCATTCTCAAATTTGGAGACTTCCACTGGACTCAGACCCTGGATTACGAGAACACAGCGTTCCGCTACAGAAATTGCCATCTCACTGGGCACCTTCAAAGATCGTGTCCAGCGATCCCTGCCCAAAAGAAGAATGCCGCTCCTAAGCCGAAATCCAAGAACTGGAAACCTTTTGACCTGCCCCCCATGGATGATTTTGATTCCAGCTCAGATGAAGAGGATGTGGACGAGGACGGTATGGACGCTTCTCTTGCACAGGATCCGGTCTCCACAGGTCCTGAGGAGACCACTGTCCCACCTCTCTCGCATTAAAGATCTCTTGAGACCTCTCCTTCGGATTCAGACAAGGAGATCTCTCTGTCAGCCCAGCTTAGTTTGCAAATCTTACCAACGCAGCAGGATCATCTTGGTTGGGTCAAAGTTGGTAAAAAGAAAGGAAAAAGGGCCGAATTGAGGATTCCACCCAAGTTGGGTAGGATCCTCAGTAGGGCTCTTGTATCTTTGTTTCGTCTGGTTGTTTCTTGTTTAGCACTGCTCTCTTCATGTCTACTCCTCGAGGCCGAGGTGGATGGCTATCCTTTCCAGCTGCCCGTTTTTCTTTGGGGTTCTGTAGGAGGTCCTTTGGTCAAGTTGATATGTTCCAAGCAGAGCTTCGGGCTCTTGTTTGCCCAGGTTGTCCTTTTGTAAAATATGTTTTGTTTTCTTAATACAAAAAGCTGACTTACAAAACAAAAAGTCAAAGTTTTGAGAATATAAATGCAAGATTTTAATATTTTAATATATTAAAATGCATTTAAAATTTTGTCGGATGAGATTAAAAGCAGTGTTGTGAAAATCGCGATAAAATCGCGATTTTATCGTTTTATTGCGATTTTTTCGATAAAACGAAAATATCCAAATTTTTATTCGAATTTATCACGGGTAATTTTTTTTGCGCGATTTTTATGAAATTATCACAATAAATTCGAATTTATCGCGATAAAAATCGAAATTATCGTGGGGCTTCGCGGTAGCGAGGTTTTATAATTTTTTTTTGGTTTTTTTTTTTTATGAATTCATTTGCACAGTCGCGTGCGGAGGGCAGAGGAGAGCTGGGAGACGTTGCTGGAGAGGGTTTGAAGTTGATTCAAGTGCTTAGAGGAGAAAATCAAGAGGAGACCACCGATTTCTCCATAGAAACGGTATGTGGATCATTTTTTTTTTTTTGTTTTCATTGTTTAAAAGCATTGTTTTTGTATTTTTTCGTTGTTTTTGGTTGGGTAACTTGGTATGGGCACCAATTTTTGTTTTTGTTTTGTTTTTTTTTTTTCATTGTTTTTAAAGATTGTTTTTGTATTTCTTCATTGTTTTTGGTTGGGTAACTTGGTATGACTATGGGAACCAATTTTTTTTGTTTTTGTTTTCATTGTTTTTAAACATTGTTTATGTTTTTTTTCATTGTTTTTGCCATTTGGTTGGGTAACTTGGGTTTGGAATGGTTGGGTAACTTGGGTTTGAACTTTAGAATGATTGTTTTTGGTTGGGTAACTTGGGTTTTCATTGTACAATGTAAAAATTAAAAATTAAAATACTAAATTGTAAATTTGTAACTTGTAATTTTGTAAATACTAAATTGTAATCCTTATTTTCCCATACGTTCACAACTGCATTGAAACACCATTCAAGTTTGCAACTTCAAAGTTCAAAAACAAACATGCCAAGGAAATTGGATCCTTTCTGGGAATATGGTGAACCTAATGCTCCGAATGATAGACTAAACTTGACTTGCAAGTTGTGTGGCCACCCTATGTCTAGGGGGGTGTACAGGTTGAAGTATCACCTTGCACAAATCCCTGGAAAAGATGTGGGGCCTTGTTTAAATACAAATTCTGAACTCATCCAAAGAGCCATGAAAGCATTCGAAAATTTAGACCAGAGTAGAGAGGCCAAAGAAGAAATCAAAAGGCAACTAAAAAGGTCAGCTGAAGCAAGTGGCACTGGTTTTACTGCAGCATCAACCAATCCGGTAGCTGCCACATCTTCTTTTGTTCCTCGAACCACACCTGGTTCACAGCCATCTATCAGTTCAATGCTAAAAAGAACTGAGAAAGAACAAGCTGACAAGTTGCTGGCAAGATTTCTCCTCTGAAGTGATATTCCTTTCAGCATGGTAAGGAATAATCCATTTTTCCAACCTGTTGTTGATGCTATTGCAAGCGTTGGCCCAGGGTACAAAATTCCTTCTTATCATGATTTCAGAAGCCGAATTCTTCAAAATAAAAAGCGTGACTACACCCAAAGATTGGAGGATTTTAGGGCATCATGGGCACAAACAGGATGCACTGTTATGTCAGATGGTTGGATTGACTAAAAGGGGAGAACCCTTATAAACTTCTTGGTTAGTTGTCCCAAGGGGACTATGTTTATCAAATTTGTTGATGCATCTGAACAAATCAAAGATGCAAGAACAATATGTGATTTGCTAGATGTGTTTATCTTGGAGGTGGGTGCAAAAAATGTTGTCCAAGTCATAACGGACAATGCTGCAAATTATGTTGCTGCTGGCAGGATACTTATGGAAAGCATCCTACTTTATTTTGGACACCTTGTGCTGCACACTGTATTGATTTGATGTTGGAGGACATAGGGAAAATTCCCTTTGTCAAAGAGATTGTTGCTTCATCCAAAAGCATTACAAAATTTATATATAACCATACATCTGTGCTTCGCTTGATGAGAAGATTCACCAACAACAAAGAGTTGGTGCGCCCCGCCATTACACGGTTTGCCACTAGTTTCATATCTCTCCAATCCCTCTTGAATTCTATGTGGGATGTGAAGAGAATGTTTCTTTCAAAGGAGTGGTGTGCTTTGCCAATGAGCCACAAACCAGAGGGAGAGGCCGTATGCAGAGTAGTTTCATACCAGGAAGACTTCTGGGCGGGAGTGCAGGAGGTGTGCGCTGTTACTGAACCTTTGGTAAAGGTTCTTCGGTTGGTTGATGGTGAGAAGCCTTTAATGGGCTATTTGTATGAGGCCATGGACAGGGCCAAAGAAGCCATTTGGGCCTACTATGATGGTAAGGGAGATGATGGGTTTCAGAGACAACTCCTCCTATGGGGAGTGATTGATGAGCGATGGAACAACACACTCCATCATCCCATTCACACTGCTGGGCTTTTCCTGAACCCTGCATTTTCTTACGCATGTGGGTTTGCTTTTGATGCTGAGATCATGGATGGATTCTTATTCTGTGTCCAGAAGATGGTGCGATCTCCAAAACAACGTATAGAGATCTCTAAACAAATTGAGACATAAAGGATGGCAGGTGGCACATTTGGATTTGAGATGGCTGTCACTGATAGGACGATTAAAATGCCAGGTATTTTTTAGTTTGTAACTTTGTTTCAAATTTCATTATCTCTTCAAATTCCATTTTTTTCTTATGTTTATTTAAAATTTTATTTGTAATTTTGTTGTAGATGCATGGTAGAAAATGTATGGTGGCAGGGTACCCCTTCTGCAGAAGCTTTCCATTCGCATCCTCAACCAAACATGTAGCTCCTCAGGATGTGAGCGCAACTGGAGTGTATTTGAAAAAATACACAACAAGAAGCGCAACAGGTTAACACTTGAACATTTAAAATATTGCAAATTTCCAAATAAATTTTGAATTCATTAAACAATATTTTTTTTATAATTATTAATTATTATTTCATGATCTTTGTACAGGTTGGAGTCCTAGCGACTTAATGACATGGTCTACGTCTACTACAATCTTCAATTGTGGGTGAGGCAACTTGAGAAGACACCTGATGTGGATGTCATCTCATTGGATGGGTTTGACACCAACTACTACATGGAGGGTTTGAGGCTGAGAGGCCTCTCATGGAGTCTGTTGATGAATTGGTTAGTGCAAGATGTAGTGGAGGGGGAGGAGGAGGAGGAGGAGGAACAGGAGAGGAGATGACACCACTTGCCTGGGCTACCATTGCCACCAGTAGAGGACATGGTCTACCTCCTATAGGCTCCTACTTCTAGTTCTTCAGCTTCTAGAGCACATCAGACTCCACTGCTATCTCCACCAACACGGGCACCAACATCTACATCTAGAGGGAAAGGGAAAGCTGTGGCATTTTCTCGCAAGAGGGGCAGAGGAAATCAATAGGATTAGACTTTAGTTATTTTCTTCATTTTATTGTACATGACATTATGACATGATGAGATACATTATTATATTTTTTGTTGATATTTTGAGGCTGAGTTGGGACTCAGGAGTCAGGACTTACTATTCAGGACATAATTCAATGTTATGTGTGATTTTAACACTAGAATATAGTTGTTTTATCATATTTATGTGTCAATGTATTTATTTTATGTTGTAGATAGTTTAGATATTAAAAAAATTGAAAAAATGAAAAAAAAATGAATATTTTTGTACCAAATGATTATTTCTTGATTATTTCCATTATTTCCTGATAATTACGATTTTTTCCAATTTTTTCCTTGCGCCGATATTATCCCGATAACGATTAATGCAACATTGATTAAAAGAGATTTTGATCCTCATCGACGGTCGAGATCACTTTGACATAGATCACTCGAACTAGCCGTTGGGAAATTTTCCTTTAAATAGGGTGTCAGGGGTCATTTGAGATCATTCGATCTTTAGAGTCGTGTGCTAAAGAAAGCTCTCTTGTAGTCATTTTTTGTGCAATAAAGAAAGGCTTTGGGATTGAAATCTTGCTGGTGTTACTCTTCTGGAAATGCTATAAGATGTTTTATTTTTCTGCATAAATTTATTTTCAGCCATTGATGATAGCTTGATGAAGAGTGATTTTAAACACAGGTATCTTGTTTAGTCGCTAGGGTTTGAATGGTAGTTAAATTTCTGAATATGATGGCAGGTATCTCCATTACATTTGGATTTTAGTATCGTTTTCTCCTTCTTTGTTAATGGTTGATTTAAGTTGTGCAGGAAATCCTTTTTTTTAGATTACTGGGCGTTCGGGGAAGTTCTCGGTTGAACCAGCCAACTCTTGGATTGCATTTTTTGAAGAGCCCAGCCAGTTTTGATCTTGGGCTTATCATTTGAAATTTTCTGGTGAATGCACGAAGGGTTTTCTGAAGCGCCTCATCTTAAATTTAAAAGTTTGAAAATATTTATGTGGCATACTGACAAATCTGGCTATTTAGAGCCTTTAGACTTGTGGATATTGTAATTATTTAGCTGCTTTTTTAGGGTTTTTAGTTTCATCCTTGCCTGTATTATTTTTGGGTGTTTTGTTTTTGCTGTTATAGGTTTCAGATCTGAAGATATAATCTTGTTTTGAAGCCAGATCTAGGCCCTGGAGGGTAAGATTTGGCCTCAACATCATTTTGTAGGGATAATCTTCAACGGGTTTTTCAAATTTTCTAAAGAAAGTCGAGGGTTTGTCCAAGATGTCTGCTTGCTGGGGTTTCATTTCCGTAGGAAAATTTTCGAAATTTTTTTTTAGGGAGGCTGTGTGAAACTCTTGGATTGTTGCCAAGTTTCAACACTGCTATCTTTCTGCTCAACTCCTTCCCTCAGCAATCTGCCCACACTATCTTTTCCTCACATCCGCTCTTCATGCAAACACTCATTGCCCAACGTCCAACTATGGAGAGATCGCAGATCTGCCATATAGCTCATCGTGCTTCTACCTCTGCCCAGCTCCTTCAGAACTGTTGCCTCTCTTCTCACCGTCACCGGATCTGCAATGCTGCCATCCAACCGTCATTCGCAACAAATTTTCCCACGCTGCCATCCAACCCTCATTCGCAGCAAACTTTCCCACGCTGCCACGTTTGCTCTTAGTTTTTCAATGCAAGCTAGCCTCGTGTATGCTCCCTTGCTTTCCTTCTATCGTTGCTTTCCCCAATGCTACCCAACCTGCGTTTTTCTCAACCTGCAATCTTCTCCACAGCTCCATATCATCTCTGTCAGCCTGTCCCTCACACACAGCTCATTTCCCTCCGTCCATATATGCTGTCCCTCATCGCTGCGTGGTCCCCTTCCTTCCTTCACGCAGCCCTTCCTCCATCGTTGCTCCATCCACACACCTGCGAAGAGTCTCCACGCATTCCTTCTACCCCACGCAGCTCCCTTGGCTCCCACGTAGCCATGCGAAATCTCATTTCTGCTCCTTGCTGCCTGTTCTTATCATGCAAAACCTGCGTACAGCTCTTCTCACATCTCCATCACTGCGATTGTCTGCCCATCGTTTTTCTCCTTCGCTACTCATCATTCACGTTGCTCTTGCCCATTGTCGTCACCTGCAACAAACCTGCGTTCATATAAGCAGCAAAAAATTAAAAGAAAAAAAAAATTCAATTTCCCTTTAAGTTTCTATGTATGCGTTCAGGTAAGCACTTGTTTTTCATTTAATTTTTAATTAGAATTGATTTCATTTTTCTTAAAGTTTAGGATTTTATAATTTTTGTTAAAATTCTGTTTCGTTTAAATCAAAATTAGATTAGACTTTGATTTTATTAAGTTAGATCTTAGTTTTAGATTTAGATTTTATTTTATGTTTTTTTTTCATAGTTTTAGTAATTAAAAAAAATTATAAAAAATATCATGAAAAAGTTTTAAATTTTTAAGATTTTGTGGCTTTTTCATATTTTCTTTGATTTTTTAGATTTATTTGATTTTAGGATTTATTTTATTAATATGAAGTTCATTTAGTTTTAGGTTAGATTTGAACTTTTATTTAGATTTAGAATTAAATTTTTAGTTTTTAGAATTTTTAATTTTTAATTAGATTCATTTTAAACTTTTTCTAATAAGTTTTAATAAATTTAAATTTAAATTATTTTTTGTTTAATATTGTGATTTCATTAGTTTAAAAAAAAAATTGTTTTTTTAATTTCAGTTCAATTTGTATATATTTAGTGCTTGTCTTTTTAAATTTCATTTTTCATTTAGCTTAGATTAAAATTTTTGTTTAAAAATTTTGACTTTGAACAAATAATTTCAAAATATAATATATATATTATATATATAATATAATATATATATATATAAATATATATAAAAAAGCATAAAAAGTCTTTTAGTTTCCTTTTGAATTGGGCTTTAGTTTTAGTTTAGGTTCAGAATTTTAATTTTTATTCGGATTTTAGTTTGTTTTATTTTGATTTTAATCTCGGAATTTTATAAAAATATAAATATATATATTTTTGAAAAAGATTAACTAAAAATTGAAAATTCTTTTTTTTGTGTCTTTTGTGGTATTTATGTTTCACTTCTTTATAGTTAAATGCGCTTAAATGTTTATCTAAAGATTAGCTATTGATAAGTGATGAATCATTTTGTGAGTTGGTTAGCATTTAAAATTTCTTGGTGTCTTGAAATATTGGATCTTTTGAAATTTATTTGCTAAGGAATGGTGCATCCATTGAATATTTCGCATTTGGTAAAATTAATCATTGCTTGGATTATATAATGCGCATTACATGTTGGAAATCTTGTAATTATTTTCAAGCAATCATTAAATTATTTCATAAGCAACAACAATTAATTAACTCCATAAGGCACTGGTCTTAAGCATTTAATGATCTAATCAAATTCTAAAATTGATCAAGTGCTTGTTTCCTCCTGCTGTGTCTCCCAACTCAACTGGTTCCTAGTTGGTCTTCCTTTTTCCCAAAGCGTCTACCCAGGGAGATGGCTTAAATGGAGGGATTGGGGATCAGGGTGATAGCCCTCGGTCTGAGCGTTGTCGTGCTTCCCAGACAATTTGTGTGACAACATTTTTTGGCGCCATTGCTGGGGATAGAGTTTTTTTGTCCCTGGCGTTTCAACGACATTTCATCTTCATTCTCTCTCATCTGGAATTTGAAATCTTTTCATTTGAGCCGACAATGACAACATTTTTTGGCGCCGCTGCCGGTGATAGAGTTTTTCTGTCATTTTTTTTATTCGACATTCATCATTCATATTTTATTTTTCTCATCTCTCATTCGAGCTGGCAAAGTCAACATTTTTTGGCATCATCTCATCTTCTCCGCCATTCATTAGCCTGTCAAACGACCAACATTCTTTGGTGTCATTTGATCTTTTCATCGCCCTATCTTTCGTCATATGGTTTAATCGTACCTTTAGCACCTGGATTTCTCAATTCGTTTCTCGTTTGGGTGGTGACTCCATTTCTTTTCATTTATTTTTCCCAGACAAGAAGCCTCCGTCATATCTACTTGTTTGTTGCTTTTTGGATCCTAGAATTAGATTCATTGTTCGAGTGGCAACTCCACTTCTTTCATCTCTTGATTTTCTTGAGCAAGGATCTCTCTTTATCATCCATTTGGTCCCTCGTTGTTCATCATGGATTATTTGTTTACCCCATGTCATTTTACTGATTTTCTCCATGACGTTTCGGAAGTGGCCATCTCTAAATTACCTTTGTTCTCAAGTGGTGATTCAGTCAATGTTAGAAAGCATTTAGGCAGGTTTACTCATATAATAATCATATATTGTAGACTCCTCAGTATGATCATGAAGATGTCAAAATGCGTCTATTTGTCCTTTCTTTAGAGGGTGATGCTTTGAATTGGTTTAATATTTATCCTGGAGATTCTTTCACTTCTTTACAAGACATTGTCAATGCTTTTAAAGATAGATATGGTTATCAAGATAGCTTGCCTTGTGCCCCTAAAATTGTGCAACAGAATGAAAGTAATCTTTTGAAAAATCCAGCTGTCAATGAAAGATTTCAAGACAATTCTTCATATCAGAATGTGCCATCTGCCTGTACCATTGCAGATCAAATCCATGATAGTGGAAAAACAGAGACAAATTGTAAAATCAGTGTCGATAATGAAAGGGAAAATCATAAGCAAATTATAGAAGAACTAATGCGGCTGGTAAAAAATATGGGGATCAATCAAACTAATTACGCCAATGATATGAGAACTTTATGCACCCACCTGGAAAAAACGTGATAAGGAGATGGAAATCATGAAAATTAAACCAGTGTTGTGAAAAGCGCGTTCTAAACGCGCTTTTTTGAAAAACGCGCGCGTTTTTCCCATAGGCGTTTTAAACGCGCTTTTTATGGGAAAAAAGCGCCTAAAATTTTTTTTGCCGCTTTTTTGAAAAAAGCGCGATTTTTTCAGTAAAAATCGTGGGGGCGGCGGGCAGCGGGTTTTTAAATGAAAAAACACATTTTTTATTTTCCATTTGGACAGCAGCGTGCGCGAGGAAGAGGAGAGGAGCTGGGAGAGAGGAGCTGGAGGTCGTTCTTGGCGATTCAAAGTGGCTAGACTCACTATTTCAAGAGGAGATCGCCATTTTCACCGTAGAAACGGTATGTAGGTTAATTTTTTTTTGTTTTTATTGTTTCAAAACATTGTTTTTCTATGTTTTTAATTTTTTTTTGTTGAAAAACTTCATATGGGCACCATTTT